>JARVZY010006529.1:0-26120 GCA_030686995.1 Artemisia argyi
GGAAATCTTGTTTGCCAATTATTGTTCGACAGATTACTATCTTTTGTACTTTCACCACTAGCAGATCAACTGATGTGGTGAAACTATGTAAAGTTAGATCCTAGATTTTCAAGAAAATTAGTTGGTTATATGAATATAGCCTTGGGTATTATATTTTCTTGGAAATATAAATTATCGAAAATACTAAAATTGAATTTTGTAAATTCTTTAAATGTATTAATGCAACTCAAACCGTAAACGTAAGTTATTCTTTTAATTGATCTACACCCGTTTGGGTTTTTGGTTAGAGTCAATGTTACTAAAAGAACAAATATAGTCTTCTTTCCATTACGAGAAGTGTGAGACTTAAATCCTATTCCTTTTCATGAATGAGAAAGGTATAATAGGATGATTAGAATTGTCTAAATTCTAAATACATAACTCATAGCAAACTTTAATAGTAAGAGTATATGCACCTTATGAGTTATTAAATTAGAAACTAGACTGATTACTGCATAATGGTAAAAGACAAATTAGATTATTTTATCTAGTTGTTTTGATTTGACCATTTAAAGATACTACATACAATTGTTGGAATGGTAAATCTATACAGGAAGAAATTGCATGCCCAGCTTTTTCAAGTTAATAATTTGGAATGTGATGAATCACATTTATGTAGTAGATTACATCCTTTTATAACCTATATAATTGTTTGAATGGGTTTTCTTAAAAGATGTAGGAAAGTAAATAGTACACTATTTCTTTCACTAATTAATGAAACATTTACAATGTTGTCAAATTTAGTGGGAGTATTGTGTTCTTATGAATGAATAAGGGACTATTATTATGTTCTCTAATTCAGTGGGAGTTACAAGACTTATTGTCTTGATTGTAACTTAGATTATCTTTTGAATATCTCAAGGTAATTACTTTCCAAATATAGACACTAATATTTTCAAGAATAGTAATGTACGTTTCCTTGATTGATTGAGTAACTCTATATCTACTAGTTATGCTAATGACACAAATCATATTGTTCACATTGACAAGCGCGTGCATGTTGTTTAAATGTAACATGGTGTTGTTCAATGCACAAGTGGGAGAAATCTTCATTGTGTGCAAAGAACAACACATAAGAATATGATTTAAAGGATTCTCTTAACTGCAAGTAAGAGATAATAATTCTAATTAGATTTAATACATCTAATCTAAGAAACACTTGGTGTTATAATTTAGTAAACGTGAGACGCAGACTAAATATTAACAACAAGGTGAATTTCCATGCATGCATGAGACCTACATGGATAATTTACAGTTTCTAAATTAGATATCTATTAGAACATGTGTCAATATGATAACAAGACAACTTCAACTATAATATTTATGTATTATTGGAATGACATAAATGCATGAAGTAATATAAGACTACTTCAATAATTATGTATTCTTAGAATGACATAAATAAACATGAAGTAGTATGTTAACTTGAAAATATTAATGAAACCAAATGATGGTGTTCATGATTACTTTAATTATACATGTTTATACATTATTGTATATTTATAAACATAAAGTCTTCTAAGTATTACAAGACTTATAATTAAGTAAGACGTTAGCTTGTTATGGTCTTTTAAGACATATACAAGAAGTCATTGAGTTGATCAATGATTAATAACGAATAGTGGGATTATAACACGTTTATGTTTTAATGCGACATAAACATGAAGTGACTTGATTAAAAAGTACTTGTGTTATAAAGCATGCAGTTGGCTTGAAAGTACTATTATACCATTAAGTTAATTTAGTTGGTAAATAGACAAGCTAAAAGATATATGGTTATCTTACATATTGTTTGATTGTCTTACAATATTACTTCTAATGAAATACTACAAGTATGTTGTGTGTTCAATTAGAAAGAATCAAACTCTATTGGTATTGTTTGATTAAAGATAACTATGACTTCTTTTCTTCTGAAAGTTATCAAGGTTAGAAATTGAGTATGGCTTGAATATACTCAATTAGACTCCTAGAAGATTAATAAGACGTTGTTGTGATGAATCACATTAAGTCTTAAATTGAAGTTCTGAATTTGTTAAGTTACTTATAAGAAGGTTGTTAACAAAAGAATATCAGGAACTATCAATGTGTATTTGTAATGTCCTAAAAGAGAAAATTGGATTGTTGCTCTAATTGCTAAGTAGTTATAGATAATCTCTATATTGCTAAAGGCAAGTGGGAGAATTTTATCTAGAAAAGATAGAATTACAAGATACATAATCTTCTAAAACCACACTAGTTAAAATCATGATGAGGCTTAACATGTAAATGATAAACCTCAAGATGATGGAATTATCATTCATAGATCCACTTGGATATCTCAGATATTTAATTAATATGCTGATGATTATATGATGTAGTATTACCAAAATAATGAATTGGGTGAATTACTCATATTATGAATGTTATAGATGCTGTTCATAAAGATATTCAAATTTAGAAAATTTGGTCTATCTTAATTCTTAATAGTTAGAGAATGATGATGAGTTTATTCAAAGATAATGTAACCCTAGTGGTTTAAATCTTTGTGAAATAATCATATGGACAAAAATTGTACACATATCTTAATGAATATCTTATGACAAGATTATTAATCATACTTAAGCAATTAACTATGATTGAATACTCTTTCTTAAGTACATTAAAGATATAAAGATGGTAATTGTCATATTTACATGAATGTGAAATTTGACAATGGAATATCAAAAACTCTTTCTTGAATAATTACTTAAGCGAGGACGATTAGTAATCAAAAAGGAGTTTATGAATTCATGCAAATCTTTGGAAGTGTACAAAATGCAATAATCCATGAATGGAAAAATGCATGCATCTAAGAGATTATTCTTATGATAAATTATTAAATCTATATTTAGGTTTATAATTAAAATAAGGTAATTTCTAAGTATTCCAGAAAGCTAGTGGGAGTATTATGTTATGATTTACTAAATCATATATGTTGTATAACATATAAGAGTAACATTCCATATAAGTAAAAGGTTAGACTTAATTTGGAACGAAACGTTACTTGAAAGATTTAGGAAATATAACATACAACCTTGGAACAAAAGTTTATTATTAAATAAACATGTGCGGTAAATAAATTCTAATAGAACATAATATATCATTTAGAAAATGGATATATATTATGAAAAGATAGAACATGAATATAAATCTAAGTTTGACTGAAGGATTTTCATGTGCATTATATTATTGATTGTATCATGCTTAAGTGCTTAATGATTTGACAATATTGGATATCCAATTAAAAGTTAGTATATAACTTGTGTAATAGATATTCTAATGGAAAATGTTTGAAATTAGAATAATGATCCTCAAAATGGAATAGCTCCTAAACATTACACAATGGATATTAAGTTTACGGAAATTTTAAGAGCATATTGTGATTATATACAATGATGCTGGTTTAATTGAGATGACACTCAATAACTAGTCATGGTAGGATTTTATCCTTGTTAATGGCCATGAGAACTAGTTGTGCTTACTAAGAGCATAGTTGCATTATACATTAAAGAATTAGAATACTTTAAACTTTAAAAGGTTTGAAAGTTTGATTATCATAAATTAGTGATTGAGGATGTCACACTATTTATGAATACTATGTGGCTATATCAAGAAAGTTGGATGAACACATACAAGAATTTTAATTATTGAATTCTTGAAAGAAGTATTCTCAAAATTCAGATAGATCAAAGTTAGATGAAATTATGCCATGTCAACAAGTATGATTACTTGAGGCATAATTGTCTTCAAGTTATTACTTGAGACAAGATTCATTAACTAGAATTATCATGCATTGATCTATTTTGGTATTTGGATAAGGGACGTTAAGCAATTATTATTTATAATGAATTAAAGTACTTAGTACGTTTGTTTTCATTAATAATAAATTGTGTCCTATATTTGCATGTTTAAATCCGTGAATAACTTATGTTGTTCTAAATTGTCCATTGTCGATTAATGATATGGGAATATCATTAAACTAAGACAAATCTGAGTATTGGTTAAGAATATACTTGAAAGTATATTGATGCGTTGACATACCAATTTCACATAATATTCGATGAATTGAATATTGGACTTATCCCAATAATATGATTTAATATTTAAATGTGAGAATCATATTTAAAGTTATCCTCAGACTTGAGATACCAGATAAGTGTCATGGATGTAGTGCATTTTTGTGAAGCAATCTACCGCTCACCGTAACAGGGAGTCATAAGGGTTGTTTTCAGAAGTGTTGCAAAGTTCATGGGTTATTCTTGTAGTCAAGAGAGAATTTGTTCCTTCTGATTTGTTCAGAAGTTTAATACTGCTGGGCCCCTCGTAGGGTTGACAAAATGTTTGCGTGGCCACGCCCAAAGTCTATCTGGAATACGTTCAGATGTTTTGGTAATTTTGTTAAATCATAAAGAGACGAGAAACAGAAATTTAATAAAGAACCTCACATCTTTATTAATGTAGTATTAGAAACAAAAGGATAATTATAATGATGAATCATTAAAGGTTTTTTCCAGAAAACCTAGCTCGAGTTGAACTAGGGGCATTGGAGTGTTGCAAGACGCCAACCAATGTCATTTTACTATTAATAGATATCCAAGTGGGAGCTGTTGGAATATTGGATAAATATTAATATGTAAATGTCTAGTATCGAACCCGAGACCTCGGGATTGCACACTTTACAAACAAGAATAATGTATAATAAATATATATATGTTAAATGTATCGTATATATATATTTATAAACACTTAATGGACTAAATGGTCGTTAGTTATTAACCGTATGGACTAACTATCATTAGTAATGAAAGATAAGGACTAGAGTGAAACTTGGGTGTCAAGAAGGTTCTAGAAACCCCTTGGGTTAGCTATGGCCGGTCGAACAAGGATGGGTTAAGCCCAATCCATGTTTGCTTGGTCACCAAGAAATCACATAGTATATATACAAGGCTTAGGGTAAGACTTTCACAATCTTTTGTGCACACACTCTAACCCTAAAATCCTTGTTTTCTTTCTTTGTTCCTTGGCCGATCGTCCAACCCCTTCCTTAGGGATCTTGGGTCGATTTTGTCAAGTCTAAAACATAAGTGTTTTGTTTACTTGCAACAAACCTTTATTCGTTGGTAGTTTGTGTGTACAAGAACGAGGTAATTACTTACTTTAGTAATTATCAAGGGATCGATTAACAAAACGGTAAGGGGTTAATCATTGATCCATATAAACCCTAATTAGGGTTCTTCATATTGTTAAAGACTATTGCTTTTGATTCTTGTTCGGGCTAGAATCACCACGGTACGTTCTTATTTATGTTTTTAGTTAATATTTATGTGTTATACTTGATCCTACGCTTCCGCATACGTGTGCACTTTGATTTATATGATTGTCATGGTAATTGAATTCTAACAACAACCACCTCGCATCAGGTATATTTTCTATTTAAAAAATTAGAAAAGTAAAAACTTACCCACCTCACTTAAGGCCTTGCTATACAAATTATAATTTTATCAAGATTACGACGTATTTATTAGATCAAAAGTAATAAAATAGCAAATACAAACGGTTCGATTATGTATATGATCCACAAAACACAAAATTGTAGTAATAAAATAGGATCATATTAGAGCCGTATTTTACTCACATCTGACTTTTTATCATCTAACCAAGTTATACGTACAATTATCTCTGACATAAGCTTGTGGTTTCTTTTTTTGACCTTGTAGACCCAATTATCGAGTTATGAGAGTACAGGCTCGTACCGCCCTACTACTATGGAAGGGTTGCCTTGGTCTTATCATAATTTGATCGAAGTGGATACGGTTTATAAAACCAGTGGTGGACAGACTCTTTTTACATCCGATAATATTCTGCAACTGCAAAAGCTTGAAACTGTCCATTGTAGGCAATGTTGGGACATTGAGGAGATATTTGATTCACAAACTGTTGCTGAAATTCCAAACTTGAGACAAGTGGACTTGGAGTATTTAGCTAGTCTCAAGTATATATGGAAGAGCAAGCAGGGGACAGGATTAAAGTTTCCAAACCTAACAAGACTGTCAATTAAATTTTGCAGTAGTTTAGAATATGTATTTACATGTCCCATGGTTGGTAGTCTATTGCAACTCCAGGAACTACATATAAATTGGTGTGATAGTATGAAGGTAATTGTGAAGGGAGAAGAAGAAGAAGAATGTGATGCCATAGTGAATGCTTCTGTGGTGTTCCCTTGTCTAAAGTCCTTAAAACTTGATTCTCTTGAAAGTCTCGAGGGATTTTGCATAGGAAAGGAAGCTTTTGAATTTCCATCATTGGATACCTTGGAAATTGATTGGTGTCCAAAAATGAGGGTTTTCACCAAGGGAGATTTGTATGCTCCAAAGCTATATGCAATTAGTATATGGGGTGAAAAGTATAATATACACAACAGGCCACTCAACTCCTTTTTGAACAGCTTAAATAAGGGAGATTTGTATACAATGGTCATTCAACGAATCTTATCTCGACTCACCAGCAGAATGAGGATCTCCAGCCAATCACTCACGTGATCTGTTTTCAGGCAAGTTGTTCAATTTGTGTTTTTTATTTCGTAATGAACTCAATTTGCGTATGTGTTTAATTAGGATTACATGTAATTGGGTTTTTTGAATTGAAAGTATTTGATTTAGGGTTAGCCTGATTGATTTCATTACATGATTCGTAAAATGTTTAAATAAATAGATGTGTTTTTATTGGCTACCTGCAATTTGGTAAAGGTTGCAAAAAAGAGAAATCAAGAAGGATAGATGGTTTGAAAAGGCACATTTGATTTTTAGGGTAACTTGGAAATGGTTGTATATCCGTTAAAAATAAAAAGTGTGCCTATGATCTTTTGTGATAGTTTAAGGGTGTGTTTGGTATAAGGGTTTCGGAATCTAGGAATGAGTTTGATATCCATTTTTATTGTTTGGTTAGTAGGCAATGGAATCTAAAAGGGAGTTTGAAACCCATACTCTCATTCGTGGGTGGAGAGGGTGGTTTGATAGTATTTCTATGTAGGGCCATATTGTATGCATTAAAATTTTCATTAAAATTTTGCGATTCATTTTAAGCATTCTTATTGTAATGCTTTTTAAAAGACGATTAAGTTCTGATGCAGTGGTGGTCTTTTTCCCGAAGGAATTGAGATTGCCAAGATCTGGTAAGTCCACAGTAAATTTCTGCAAAACTGTTTGCTGGCTCTTAGAGTGTTGTGTATCTGGCTTTTATGTTTGAAATCATGGTTAAATGAAACCCATTCGCTTCTGAATTTCCTATACATGTTTAAGTTTATATCCGTAACGGGTCAAATAAGTAAAAAAGGTATAGTTTGAAAAGGAAGTAAGTTCAAAGTTCTTACGGTAAAACTGATGCAAATCAGGTTGGACAAAGGTGTGATTGTGTACATCTGTGATAGCCGTGGTGTTCGAGATATATATGACACTGATGGAACCAATGCAATAGCTGCTTCAGAACCTCTAGCCGTGCTGGTAATGCCGTCTATACCAATCTTTTCATTAATGTTCTGTAATGGCTTTCATTGTTAAGTCACGGTTGCGATTTAGATTTCTGTGACTCATGTAGAGTGTGCCAAGCAATTGTTTGTACTTGAGAACAGATTGGGTTGACCCGCAACACTATTTGTCCCCATATTTTAAATTTTTTCTAAATATGTTTGGCATGTCAAATATCATCACGAAAAATATGTATTACAACCTGTTTGTCCATTTTGATGTATTGGCTAATCTTTTGAGTTTATTCATTTGACATGTTACATGTATATACAATCCGAGCCAATCCAATAATAAGTAAATGGGTTGAAATAGCCACCTGTAATGTTAAGTTTTTTGGTTCTTGTAGGTGAACAAAGGAACTGCAAGTGCAAGCGAGATCTTGGCTGGTGCTTTAAATTGTGATGCAGTGGTGGTCTTTTTCCCGAAGGAATTGAGATCGCTAAGATTTGGTAAGTCTGCAGTAACATTTCTGCAAAAAAAATCATTATTATAACTTTTTGCTGGCTTTTTAGAGTGTTAAGTATCTGGCTTTTATGTTTGAAATCAGGGTTTGACGAAAAATGTTGGGTAAAATTTTTGACCCATTAGCTTCTGAATGTGCTATACGTGTTTAAGTTTTTATTTTTAACGGGTCAAACAAGTAAATAAGTATTGCTTTTTATTGGAAATAACTTAAATGGGTTGAAGTTTTCCTAAAATTGTTATCATATTAGTTCAAAGTTCTTATGGTATAACTGATGCAAACCAGGTTGGATAAAGGTCTGATTGTGTACATCTGTGATAGCCGTGGTGTTCGAGATATATATGACACTGATGGAACCAATGCAATAACTGCTTCAGAACCTCTAGCCGTGCTGGTAATGCCATCTATACCAATCTTTTCATTAATGTGCTGTAATGGCTTTCATTCCTAAGTCACGGTTGCGATTTAGATTGCTGTAATAAGTAAATGGGTTGAAATGGCCACCTGTAATGTTAAGTTTTTTGGTTTTTGTAGGTGAACAAAGGAACTGCAAGTGCAAGCGAGATCTTGGCTGGTGCTTTAAAGGATAACAAGCGTGCAGTGCTTCTTGGAGAACCCACTTACGGCAAAGGGTAAACAATTTTTACAATACTTATACTTTTGATAGCATTTCATTTTCGATAAAATGTCCTAAAACGTTCTTTATTCACAGAAAAATTCAATCGGTATTTGAAATGTCTGATGGATCTGGCTTGGCTGTTACTGTTGCTCGTTATGAAACCCCTGATCACATAGACATCAATAAGGTATTTTTGACCCATTTGCTTATATGAATATTAGTTGGGAATATGCATTATCGTAAACGACCCAAACTGTCAAATTTTGAGAACATTAACTAAAATGAACGGGTCAAACAGGTCAAACATGTGCTTGTGGGTCAACTAGGCTCCAGTCATTCAACTTGCACTAAAAGTTACCCATTTGACCCGTTACAAGCCCGTTATACTTTGCCTTTTCCTTAAAATTTACTACTGTATAACTGCCTTCCCGTTGCAGGTTGGCATAATTCCTGATCATCCACTGCCAGCATCATTTGCTAAGGACGATGATGGTTTTTGTGGCTGCATTGGAGATCCTGCTTCTGGTTGTTTTCTAAACAAGGCTGGAATATTTTCAAGATGATATTGTTTTGTAAACTCGAATTACCATTCATTTGACTGTATTTGACTGCATTTGACTGGCATATGTATAGTTTCGAAGGAAATTGGGTAAGAGTTGTTAATCTCTTGTAATTGTAAATTACTAACATGTAACGAGTTCCAATCTACAATATGGCTTGTGACTGAGTTGATACTTACCTATAGTCCGTATCCAACTGGAAGTCTGCTACTCGGTATCAAAATGATCATCTTTTCTTAAAAAACAAGTCTTGATAATGAGTACACTAAAGGATGCATGTTTCAATTGTATTTCATATGTATTTAGGATTACAGGGTATTTTCAATTGTAAATTACAGGCAATTGGATATTTTGAATTGGACAACTTGACATTTTTTTAAATCTAATTCAACTTTTAATTTTCTTATTGTATGCATCAAACTTTTAATATTGCTTATTGTATATATCATTCTTTTAATATTTCTTATTGTATGTATCATTAGTGTTAAGGGAGTGTCTGTTTAAGCCGATAAGTGTCAAAATAAGGCACAAAACTGTAGCTTATGTTATATAAACCGAACATATATAAGCTAATTAAACTTTGTTAAGAGTTGACTACATTTTGGGTCCTTATGGTTTGCCGAGTGTAACACTTTTAGTCAATTAGTTTGGTCCTCAATACATAATATCAGTTAATCCGAAATACATAACCACCGCCCACCACCACCACCACTACCAATCACCACCACCACACACCACCGCCACCCACCACCACTTACCATCACCACCACCACCACTCACCATCACCACCCACTACCTACACCACTACTCACCATCGCCACCCACTACCGCCACCACCCACCACCACTACTCACCACCGCCACCCACTACCACCGCTTACCGGTTGAACCGTTCCGGTCGGAAAAACAGGTCAAATTAAACCGGGTCAACCCGTTGTGTTTGAAGCGACCCGGGTCAACCCGGTTTTCGATGTGTGTTAATAGTGTGTTGATAGTTTCGTGCTTTGCACATGTTTTCTAAAAATAGTGTAAGGACTACCTAAGATAGATAAGTTTTCACTTTTCCATTGTATGTTAGTTCTTTTTTAAATATGTAAATATGTTTGATGAAGGCAGTTGGGAACACAAGGAGCTCTTACTGGAGTAGGGTTGTCAATTGGCTACCTGACTGGAAATGATGGAGCTCTATCTGGAATTATGGTTATTTCAGATTCTCCAGGGGGTCCTGCCAGTAGGGCTGCCATTTCCCCCGGTGATCTGATTATGGCTATTGATAATACAAGTACAGAAACGATGGATATTTATGATGCAGCAGAACGTCTGCAGTAAGTTATGATTGACTGTTTCTAATTCTTAGTTAGTTAACACTCCCCTTGAACCTTAAAGTAAAGTATAGACTTTTAACTGACTTTCAGGGGCCCCGAAGGAACTGAAGTACAGCTAAAAGTACGAAGCGGATCCGAGATAAAGCAGCTATTGTTAACGTATGTTCATTTGCTTCCTTCCATATAAATTTGCTGTAAGCTTCATATGTGTGTATCGTTTGTGTAAATTATAAGAAAAAGGTATCAGAATATTAACATGGGTTCCTTGTTGTAAGTTTTGGATATAGATTTAAAATGGGTGGATCAGGTGGATACGGAGACTGGTAAAAAGGCGACCTTTTTTAAATCAGCTTGACCCGTTAGAGATTGAACAAACTCGATTATAACTAAAGACGCCTTAACTATAACACTTCATTTGTACACTAGTTAAAATGTTATGTGGTGTTAGAATCTTTTTTGCTAGTCTGTTGTTCAGACTTTAGCGGATACGTACTCTTAATGGACTGTAAATGTGGTGTACAGGCGGGAAAACATTTCGTTAAATCCGGTGAAGTCAAGAGTTTGCGAGAAACCTGGTCTGGGAAAGGGTACCTCCAAGATTGGATACATAAAGTTAACATCATTCAACCAAAATGCTTCTGGTATGGTAACAACTTACTGTTTGATGAAGGCAAATATGTTTGTTAGTTCTTTTTTAAATATGCAAATATGTTTGATGAAGGCAGTCGGGAACACAAGGAGCTCTTACTGGAGTAGGGTTGTCAATTGGCTACCCGACCGGAAATGATGGAGCTCTATCTGGAATTATGGTTATTTCAGCTTCTCCAGGGGTTCCGCCCAGTAGGGCTGCCGTTTCCCCTGGTGATCTGATTATGGCTATTGATAATACGAGTACAGAAATGATGGACATTTATGATGCAGCAGAACGCCTGCAGTAAGTTATAATCGACTATATTTCTAATTGTTTGTTAGTTAAACACTCCCCTTGAACCTTAAAGTAAAGTATAAACTTTTAACTGAATCTCAGGGGCCCCGAAGGAACTGAAGTACAGCTAAAAGTACGAAGCGGATCCGAGATAAAGCAGCTATCGTTAACGTACGTCCAGGAGTTGGCCTGGCCACTTCACAATATAACACTTCATTTGTACACTAGTTAAAATGTTATGCGGTGTTAGAATTTCTTTTGTTGCTAATCTGCGGTGTAGCGGATACATACTCTAAATGGACTGTAAATTAAAAATCATATGGTGTGAAGGCGGGAAAACATTTCTTTAAATCCGGTGAAGTCAAGAGTCTGCGAGAAACCTGGTCTGGGAAAGGGTACCTCCAAGATTGGATACATAAAGTTAACATCATTCAACCAAAATGCTTCTGGTATGGTAACTACTTATTGCTATTGGTTGACGTTGACGACGCCGCTTAATATGTATTTTTTTATATCCCTGTTTTAGATCTTATAGAGGAAGACATTATTTCTAATTTTTATAACCCATAGTTGTATTTGTAACAAATTAGTCTAACAAAAAAGCCGTTCCAGCTGCTGTCAAGGAAGCAATTGAGACTTTAAGGAGAGAAAATGTTGATGGTTTTGTATTGGACCTTCGCAATAATAGGTAATATTCTTATAAGTTATAACAATCAATTGTTTTGGGCTTCATTTTTGGACATTCTTCTTGTATTGCTTTTTAAATTTGATTATATTCTGATGCAGTGGTGGTCTTTTTCCCGAAGGAATTGAGATTGCTAAGATCTGGTAAGTCTGCAGTAAGTTTTTATCTGTAACGGGTCAAATAAGTAAAGAATGTATAGTTTGTAAAGGAAGTAGCTCAAATGGGTTGAAAGCTGCTTAAATTGCTATTATACAAGTTCAAAGTTCTTACGGTAAAACTGATGCAAATCAGGTTGGATAAAGGTGTAATTGTGTACATCTGTGATAGCCGTGATGTTCGAGATATATATGACACTGATGGAACCAATGCAATAGCTGCTTCAGAACTTCTAGCCATGCTGGTAATGCCGTCTATACCAATCTTTTCATTAATGTGCTGTAACGGCTTTCATTATTAAGTCACGGCTGCGATTTAGATTGCTGTGACTCATGTTAAGTTTTTTGGTTCTTGTAGATGAACAAAGGAATTGCAAGTGCAAGCGAGATCTTGGCTGGTGCGTTAAAGGATAACAAGCTTGCAGTGCTTCTTGGAGAACGCACTTACGGCAAAGGGTAAACGATTTTTACAATACTTATACTTTTAATAGCATTTCATTTTCAATAAAATGTCCTAAAATGCTCTTTATTCACAGAAAAAGTCAATAGGTATTTGAAATGTCTGATGGATCTGGCTTGGCTGTTACTGTTCCTCGTTATGAAACCCCTGATCACATCGACATCAATAAGGTTCTCTATCTTCCTATCCCTCTCCACACACAGAGACTATCAATCTCTTCGGTTGTTGATAGATTTGGGATTTTTGACCCAGTATATGACTATTATCTTAAACGACCCAAACAGTCAAAATTTGAGAATATTGGATACAATGAAATGGGGTAAACAGGTCATATTTCATCTAAATTGTCATTTCTTGTATACAACCTCGTAATTTTTATTATTTAAAAGTATGTACAAAAACGTGCTTGTGGGTCAATTAGGCCTTATTCATTCAACCCGCACTGGAAATCCCGTTTTCACCCATTACCAGCCGGTTACACTTTTCCTTCTTTAAATTTTGACTACTTTATACCTGCCTTCACCAATGTAGGTTGGCGTAATTCCTGATCACCCGTTGCCAGCATCATTTGCTAAGGACGATGATGGTTTTTGTGGCTGCATCGGAGATCCTGCTTCTGGTTGTTTTCTAAACAAGGCTGGATTATTTTCAAGATGATATTGTTTTGTAAACTCGAATTACCATTCATTTGACTGTTTAACTGGCATCTGTATAGTTTCAAAGGAGATTGTGTAAGAGTGGTTCTCTTGTTGTAATTGTAAATTACTAACATGTAAGGAGTTCCAAATCCACAATATGGCTTGTGACTGAGTTGATACTTACCTATAGTCCATATCCAACTGGAAGTCTGCTACTCGGTATATGACTAGCTATCGCTTCAACTATTTCATATGTTGATTTCATTTGTTTACTAACATCGAAATGATCATCTTTTCTTAAAAAACAAGTCTTGCTAACGAGTATAGGATGCATGTTTAAAGTCACTTATTTAACAAATCTTTCTTGCATAAATTACAAATAGACTTCTATCAAACTGGCCATTGTCTAGAATATAACTGGAACACAAAATCTATAAAGGATATTGCATGAGCATGAGAAATGATTAGGATAACTAGACTTGTACCTAATTTGCTGACTAAAGTATATGTAAGACTCACTCCTGACAGACTTAGTATGCTCCCTCTCAATGTCTTGCTGATACAAGATGCATCTCATATGACACGTTTATCTCCTGCTTGGACACAGATTTGTAAAATTTTAAGCATATGCTTCTTGACGTGCGCAAGTTTGACAAGCGTAACGCACAAACAAGAACCACGTTCCCTGATTGTTAAGACTTTGATACATCTGTTGACAATCTGGTTCTTAGTTTACAAAATGAATAGGTGTACGTGTGGGTTAGAAGTCTGTTTTGACCACGTGCCTAGCCGTGGTGTGAGAACAATCGTTGAGCATGCATACGGGCATAATATTGTCAAAATGAAATATATGTGCTACAAAGGAATTGCCCATGCATTAAACACTTGCATCTGGAAATCATGCCTTTGGAAAAGTACGGTAACCGCCTATTATCTTCTCAAGATTGGAATCTACCATCTCTCGAAACAATCTATATAGGGCATTGCAGAGTCATGTTGTCCGACCCTTTCTCCCGTTGTCCGAATTTGACAGAAATTATGTTAGATGGCATGGTGTTTAATGTAGAAAGGTTTACAATCACTGCCCGAAAACTTGAAGTTCCTAGAATAGTAGGGGACAGGAAGGGGGAGGAAGGGAAGTAATGAGCTTTTTTTTGTGTGTGTGTGTGAACTTGTTCCTTCCAATATTGGGAGGATTAGGAAGGGAAAGGGTAACTAATACGTAGTATCATAGTTTTGTGTAAAATTACAATTATATCCTCGCGTCACCAAAAAAAAACATAGTAGGGTTGGATCAATTGGAAAACCCCTTGCCTCTCAACCTAGAGGTCAAGGGTTCGATCCTCACTCCCTACAAAAGGCCATACACCGTTGAAGACGGTATTGGGACCCATAACCCGTGGAAGACGGTATTGGGAGTTACTTTACTTTACTTTACTTTCTATATTTGACCCAATTTGCACACTTCACAAGAGACTAGCGAATTTTTTTTATCCATCAATTAAACACCAAAACTACACAATGACTTCTCAAAACTCACTTAACACATAGTTTGAAGTACTGGTAATCTAGTATATCCTTTTTGTATAGGATATTGTGAGGGTATATATGCACGTTGATAATTCTTCAACTATAATAACCATCTTAAAATCAAGGTAAAATATTAATTATATATTATGAAAATTAAAGACACATGTTTGGACTTTGGAGTCCATCAAACCTAAGTTTCTCAAGGCTCGTTTGTAAGATCACAAGTCGTGCCATTTGTGTACATATGAGCATCATACGGTTGATGGCTACATTAATCATATCTCTATATAGTTTCAAGGGTACATTGGTAATTTTTTAGCTTTTTTTTTTTATCATTTCCTTGCTACTTAAAAATACAAACTCAAGAACACAAATTACAGTAACCACTTCCTATTTTAGACTGAAGAACAGAGTGCAAGGGTGTGTTTGTTATGGGGTGTTTGTTTCAAAGATATGGAATCAAAGTAATAGAGGACGTTTGTTTTAGGTATATGGGATTTCAAATAGTAATCGACACCTTTTATATTCATGATTCTACACTTTTTTCTATAACACCATATTAATCACTTAGCACAAAACACCCCTCATTCCAACAAAAGTTATGCATGAGTAAAATGGTGTCATAGGTCCAACAAAAGAGCAAAAAGAAAAGGAAAGAAAAAAAACTCATTGCGTGAGCTGGTGGTACGGTGCGAAAGACGATGACATGAGATCTGGTATGGTGGTGGTGGCATGAGTTGGGTTGGTGCCATGACACCAATGCTACCAGCCAAGCGTTCCAAGACCTCAAATAGTGACCCTGTCACTTTTTTTTTTTTTTTTTTTTTTTTTTTTTTTTTTTTTTAGTTTATTATTTATTTTAATTTGATATGAACTTTCATATTTAGTAAAGATATAGTTTAAGTTAGGGTGTGCATCGGGTCAAAACCGAAGTCGACCGAAAAAACCGGACTGGATCGAGACTGTTTTAGCACAAAACCACGGATCGAGGACTGGACCGAATCTGTTCAGTCCGGTTCGGGTTGGTCTGGTCCGCCCCTGTCCGAGAAGGCATTATTGGCCGGTTGTATGTAAGCTCACACCGGACCAAAAACAGAACATTAGGTAAAGTGTGGACCGAAGACCGGACCGAAATAGATTCAGTCCGGTCCACGGCCCAATACACTCACCCCTTGTTTAAGTAAAGTAAACTATTTATTAAAAATACTTTTATAAAATAAACAGCTACGACTAACTGATATTATAAAAAGAAAGAAAAGAAGGAGGACTAGTAATGTAACTTTTCCAAAACAAATAATTAACCAACTATCCAATCCCTACAAACTTCCTTCCTTCCATTTTAGAAAAGAAAAGAAAAAGAATGAAAACGATGATGCCGGTGGAGATGTACGGAGAAATGGAGGATCAAACGATGATGACGTCAGCGATGGAGGTTGATGACGTGGACTCCTTCGACGGGTTTGGTGGTGAAGGTCCTTTATCTTCCTTGGATCATTACCGTTTGGCTGATGACGGCTTCTTCAATTCCTTTGCTGATGATTTCGATGACGCTGATATTAATTAATTAATTAGTAGTTATGCTGACGTGGCACTTGTTTTGGATTGTGTTTTGGTGACGTGGCGTTATGTTTAATCTGTTGGTTAATTATTAGTTACTGTTGTTTTAGTTTTGATATGAAGTTTGTTATGTGTTGTTGTACGGATGATTGCGATGGCGTTTATGTTTCGTTATTTACGACGCGTTAAAGTTTAATATGATTCGTTGCGTATGGGTGTTTTGTTTTTATGGTTGATTGTACTGTAGTTAAGTATGTGGAATCACTTGTTTAGGTTTAGAAAAATTGTTGCTTACTCGCATTTTAGGGTTTAAGCTTATTTTGTGGCCTTATCACGAGCTTATTTGATTTCAGCTAATATTTCATAAGCTCAAATTTTCTGGCTTATTTTGAGCCTTATGGGCTTATATAAGCTTATTATGATGTAATAAACTTATATAAGCCCACAAGTCCCAAACTAAGCCGGAAAATTGGGGCTTATGAAATATAAGCCGAACAAACAAGCTCATAAGCGCACAAATAAGCTTTTAAACAAACACCCCCTACGGGGGTGTTCGTTTAAGCTTGTTTGTGGGCTTATGAGCTTATATGAATTTTCATAAGCTCAAATTTGTGGCTTATTTCGAGACTTATGGGCTTATATAAGTTTGTTATATCATAATAAGCTTATATAAGGCCATAAGTCTCAAAATAAGCCAGAAAATTTGGGCTTATGAACTATAAGGCGAAATCAAATAAGCTTAAACAAACACCCCCTTAGTATGATGTATGTTTTATGAGTTGAAAAATGTTGGAGGTGAGGCTTGTTTCTAGGGAATTGATCTGATTACACAGACTAATTTTAGGCTGCAAAATCAGCTAAGGCCTTAGGTGATGCTTAAACTTGCTGTCTGCAGATTCTACGTGTCATACTTGATAAAGTTCGAAGGATATGCCTACATACATAATTTCTGATTTGTCTCTTAAGTATTTCGGAATGACAAAAGTAGTCATGTACATAGTTTATTCTGTTCCATTCTTATAAGGGCTACTTGCAGAATGCAGACGGTATATTTATGATGATTTTTGTGTTAGGGACTTGGGGATTGTTTTATGATGATTGGACTTGATTATGTGGAATGAATACAAGTGTGGTGTGCGTTTTATTTTGTTGAAAATTGGTGTAATAGGTTTAAGATTGAAAGCTACTAGTAAACAATTTTATTTTATTTTATTTGCCTGGGGAGGGGGGGGGGGGGGGGGGGGGGGGGGTTGTTTTAGCTTATTTGTTGGCCTTTTGAGCTTATTGAGATTTTAATAAGCTCATTATTATAACTTATAAGCCATAGCTTATAAGCTCAGGTGGATAAGCTTATAAGTTATTAATAATGAGCTTACGACCTTATTAAAATCTCAATAAGCTCAAAAGCCCATCAAATAAGCTAAAACAAACACCCCCCTTGATTGGTTTCATGACTGTTTGTACAGGGCATTATTGAGTTATAATCAAGTGGAAAGGAAAGGAAACTTGTCTTTTTTACTGAGTAGTTGAAACGTATGTTCTGGCTGTTGCATACTTGCGTATGGTGGTGAGTGAAAGTGTTATAGTTGAGGCCTGTTTCTAGGAAATTGACATGATTACACCGACTCTCTTTAGACTTTTAAGGTTGGATAAGCAGCTCAGGCACTGCATGATAGAGTGCTTACTCATGCTGGCTGCATCATTTTACAGTAATATGTGTATCATAGGAGTTTAGTTGAGGGAGACCAGTTCTATGGATGTGTGGAATCAAGGTTGTAGGACTTGCCTGCAAACAAGGTTCTTGCTCTAGTATTATTAGCTCACAAGAGGGAATGGTTCTTTTTGGTTTTACTTGTATCAGTTTAGTCTGTTTTAGAACTTTAAGACTATTCACCTCTTGTTTTGTGCAACTGGTGCATTAGACTAGTGCACCACCCACAGTTATGGTCACATTCTCACATTATTCTTTTTAGTTTTAAGAAGGCGTTTGTTTTAACTTGGAGCCACCCCCAAATTGATTGGTATGCTGATTAGTGTCATTGAGTTTTGAAGAAACTTGTTTTCTGGCTATTGCATATTCACGCGTCGCGTGATTTATATTCTGAATTTGAGAATGTTGAATTTGAAGCTTGTTTATAGGGAACTGATCCGATTACAACTACTCGTCTTAGACTTCAGATTTGAAAAAGCAGCTTAGGTATCACCTTTTAAATGCTTATCAGGAGTGCCGTTGCCCATTAATTCCCTCTACCACATATCAAACCTAGGCTGTAGTAGCTAGGTCGAGGTAGAATTAGTTTCATGAAATGCTCCATAAATATTGAAGTATGCACCTGTATACAACGTTGCTGTTGTCCTATCTCTTTTAGTATAAGCTCACAGACTAGTGTTCAGATACTTCTTAGACATTTATAACCTTGCTACTTACAGACTTAATACGTGACATATGACTAAGACTTGTTTTCAGAGTTCAAGAGTATCACTTTTATGTTTTGGGAACTGGTGGCAGGGTATGCATATGGTATTAGAGCATCACATAGTTATGATTACTTGATTTCTGTTAGCGCTCGAAGGACGAAAATACGATGATAGATAATAGCCCCATTGGGTTTTGCACTTATATGGCTGTTTGGTACTCTTGAAATGATATCATACCGCTAGGAACTGCGTAATCGGTTGTTTTATGGTTATTTAACTTGAGTATGTGGAATCATGTTTAGCTATTTGGACATTTTTGAAGATTTTGTGATTCATTGTCTGGTCTCGGAAGGCAAAAAATCATACAAATTGATTTACTCATACAGTCATACTGGCTGCATCTTTTGCGTATCATACCTGTATCATAGCACATAGGAGTCAGGTCAAGGGAGGTTGGTTCTATGGACACGTGTGATATAGGTTTAAGGGCATACCTGCATATAAGGCTTTTGCTGTAGTATAAGTTTACAAGCAGGGAATGCTTTTTTTTTGTTTTACATGTATCAGCTTAGGTTGCTACTTGCAGACTGTACATGCTAGACAGTACTGAGACCTGTATCAAATTTTAAGGCTGTTCTTTTCTTGTTTTGGGCAACTGTTGTATGGTTTGCATTTTTGATTAGATAACCACACACAGCTATATGTAATAGGAGGTTGTTATTTGGATTGTTGTCTATTGGAGTTAACTGATTTGGTTGCTGTGATGAATTTTTTTATGTGAAATGTTGATTTGTGACTTGTGGATTGTGTGATAGGGCTTGTTTTTATGGTGATCGAAAATGATTGTATCAAATAGATTGAATAGTATTACATATTGATAAAATATCCTTAGAGACCGTATTTAAAGAGTATTTCAATTTGGTCACACAAAGTAAGTCCTGGGTGACCCGTGCGACCACAATCCAACAAACGCGCTTTTGACACGTGGCATTGGTTCGGAAATAAACTTAAAGTCGGTCGAGCAAATGCTTTGTGCGAACGTGTGGCCTGTTGGTTTTGAACGAATGGGGTCATCTTGATGTGTGAAGATAATTGATTGGTTATACTTGGTCGCATGTCTGATATTGAAAAAACTTACATGGCCCGTGGATCCAAAGTTAAGTTGCATACTTGCATTTGTTAGGTAGTTGGTTACTGATGAGTAGAAAAGTGTTACAGCTGAGGCTTGTTTCTAGGGAATTGATCTGATTACACCAACTAATAAAAGTGTCATTTTACATATCATAACCGTGTCTTGGGAGTTAGGTTGAGGGAGAATTAGTTCAATGGAGATGTGTGAGAGTGCTTGGTACGTGCAGGCTGTACATGCTAGACAGTATTGAGACCTTATTCAGAATGTAAGACCATTCTTATCACCGCACTCGGTACAGTCACTTGGTTCTTGGCTAGTGATACACAGACACAAACAGTCTTAACTTGGGGCAAACTTTGTATGTATTGTAGAGCCTTGTACTTGCTTGGTTTTGTGATTGGGTTCTCGTAATGAAATTTATAACCCTAGGTAACTTGTAAGAACTGTTTGGGCATTAGATGCACATAATAGGCGCAGAGTATTAATTATGCAGATTGTAGCAACCGGCATTTTAGGGCAAGAGTTGAGATCCATGAAGAACCCCTCCTTGCCATAGATCCAATCAACAAATCATAACCATACAATCTAATTTGATCCAATGGCTTAGATTAGATGTAATATTTACACTAGAGGGGCAAAAAAGCCAATTACATAATTAAAAAAAAAATCATTAACATCATTCTTCAAAAAAAAAAAACACACACACACCGGTGTGTTTTTTTACATCCTCTTCTCCAACGATGCGTTCCCCACCTCCACCTCCACCTCCACCGTCCACCTCCAACCGTCCACCACCTCCACCGTCATCTCCAACCGTTCACCACCTCCAACCGTCATCTCCAACCCTTCAGCAACTCCCCAATCGTCATCCCCAGTCGAAAACCTACCCAATCTTCATCCCCAACCGTCGCCATACACAACCGTCGTCATCCCCAACAGTCGTCATTCACAACCGTCGAATCAGATATGGAAGAAGGTACAGTGGATGTTGATGTGGAAGAAGGTATGGTGGATGCTGATGTGGATGAAGGTATATATATATATATATATATATATATATATATATATATATATATATATATATATATATATATAGTAGAATCAGATATGGTAGCTTCTGTGTTTATGTTTTTTTTTGTTTTTATAGTAGATCAAATATGAAATGTAAATCAGCTTATTTTTTTTGCTTTTTAAGCTTATATGAAATGTAGATCAGATATGAAGGTATGAATAAATTCTGTTTTATCTGTAACAGAATCATATATGATTCTTGTGGAATCATATATGATTCTGGAGAATCATATATGATTCTATTCAGAAAATAAAGAGTATTTGATCGTTGTAATATATATATATATATATAAACAAAATAACATGCGATTTTCTTAAAAAACAGAATCTCAGATCGTTATGGTGGATGATGAGATTATGAATGAAGCTGAAATATTGGTGGATGTTGATGTGGAACAAGAAAATATTGCTGACGTGGAAGAAGAAAATATTGATGAAATATTGATAGATGCTGATGTGGAAGAAGAAAATATTGCTGTTATTCAAGGTAATATTGATTTAGCTTTTTTTTTTTGCTTTTTAATCTTATTAATAAATTATTGTTGAATCATATATGATTATTGTTTAATCATATATGATTCTATTTGGGAATCTGGTTTATACTTTCTGTAAATAAAAAAAAAAAAAAAAAAAAAAAAAAACAATCATATATGATTCTTCAAGAATCATATATGATTCTTCAAGAATCATATATGATTCTTCATAAATCATATCTGATTCTAATGAAAATACTATATTTCAGCATCTGTGACAACACCAAGGCCAACTTTATACGCACATGAAGAAACTCCCGGGGGATCTGTTACTTGGGAACCAGTAGTTGATGATATTTATATACCTGTTGAGGGGAAAAAGTATAATACGATAGAGGAATGCGTTGAAATGTATAACAAATATGCTGAAGTAGCAGGATTTGAAGTTAAAAAATCGGCGCAAAAAAATACAAGAAGTGGTTTGGTAAAAAGTAAGTACCTTATGTGTAATAGGCAAGGGATTCCAAAAGAGATAAATATAAACACATTGGATCCTGAAAACAGTGACAAGAAAGTAAGAAATACAAGACAACGGGTAACAGGTTGTATGGCGCGAGTATTAATAACTTTGGATGAGGTTTCTAGAAAATATGTAGTTCATAAATTCCATTCTAAGCACAATCATTTAATGACTCCAAAAGAGTATCAGCATCTAACAAGAAAACAAAAGAAGATGACTCAAGCGGAAAAGGTGTTCGTTGTGAAATCTTCAAATATGAAACTTGGTGCAACAAAGCACACCGTTTGTTATGTGGTATTAAAGGTGGTTATCAATATGTTCATGGCACAAGCAGTGATTTCAAGAATCATCAAAGGGATATAAATGTATGTATAGGTGAAAGTACGCGCAAATGCTGATAAACAAAATGGAAAATCGTCTGAATTATGTGCCGAACTTTACATTTCATTATATGGTTGAAAAAAGTGAGTTGGTTGCACTTTTTTGGGCGGATGAAGTTGCCAAATGCAACTATAAGGAATTTGGAGATGTAGTGTCATTTGATGCAACATACAGAACTAACAAGTAAGTAACTTTTCATATATGATTATGTGAGATTTGAAACTCTTGATTCTATTCTTGAAATAATTTTGTGAAACTGATGATATTCAGGTACGAAATGGTGTTTGTTCCATTCACCGGGGTAGATAATCATAAAAAGTGTGTGACTTTTGGTGCGGGAATGCTTCTAAGAGAAGATACAGAAGCTTACACATGGCTACTGAAATCATTCATGAAGGCACATGGGAAACAACCAAAAATGATTGTAACGGATCAAGATGGAGCCATGAAGTTAGCAATTGAAGCTGTACTTACTGAATCCAAACACAGACTATGCATGTGGCATATCTCACAAAAAATTCCAGGAAAGGTATTTTACTGAATCCAAACACAGACTATGCATAGAATCATATATGATTCTATGAGAATCATATATGATTCACACAGAATCATATATGATTCTTTGAGAATCATATATGATTCTTTGAGAATCATATATGATTCTCATATAATCATATATGATTCTCATAGAATCATATATGATTTTTGAAGAATCAACTAAATAACATAATTTTTTTTTACAGATTTGTAAAGAAATATATGATGAAACTGATTTCAAAAAGCGTTTGAACAAGATTATGTGGAATATGTTCATTGAACCGTTGAAGTTTGAAGAAAAATGGGCAAAATTGATTGAAGATTTTGAATTGCAAGACCACAAATGGATGAAGAAGATGTTTGGACTTCGAGTAATGTGGATACCAGCGTATTTTATTGACTCACCACTGTTTGGATTAATGAGAACTACTTCAAGGTCTCAGAGTGAAAACGCATTCTTCAAAAATTTCACAAATCACGGATCAACATTGGTTCATTTCATGATGTGCTTCGAATCTGCAATGGAGAGGCAAAGGTATCGGCAAGAACAAATGGACTTTAACACATATGACTCAGCTCCAAAACTTTCTACACAATTGAGTATGGAACGTCATGTATCTAAAGTATACACAAGAACAATGTTTCTGCTTGTTCAAAAGGAATTAAAGGAAGCTTGTTGGAATTGCACAATAGAAGAGTTTAGAACGGAAGAGGGCTGTGAGATGCTTAGGATTAGAGATAGAAATGCGGCTGCTTATAGGACACTTTATAAAGAAAAAGGAGAAGAAAAAGTGCAGGAATGTGAAAAAGTAGTAGAATACAAGGTAAATTTACTTGCATATATGATTCTACAGAATCTACAGAATCATATATGATTCTGAACATTAGTTGTTAATGAATAATATAGGTTCTAATTTTCTTCCCTTTCTTTTCTGTAATAAGGTTATACGTTCTCTTGAAGACGGGTCAGTGGAATGTACTTGTAGGCATTTTCTTCGATTTGGATTTTTATGTAGACATGCATTATGTGCTTTGAAGAACCGTGATGTTCAAATGATTCCGGAAAAGTACATCTTGAGGCGTTGGAGGAGGGACATAATACCACCTGCATTGAGAAGAATGACAAATAGGTATGGTGAAAAGAATATACCAGTTGAGAAATTAACAAATGAGGCTACGTTCGTGGTAGACGAGTGTCTATATTTGTTGGGTAAAGATGAAGGAAAGTTAGGGAAGTTTGTGGAACAATTGAAATCAATCAAGAAAGGAATTGAGGATGAAGTGCCTAAACCTCCTTCACGGAAAAAAGAAATTGAGAATGTGCTTGAGGATGTATATGCAGTTAAGAAACCTGAGAAACAAGTGGTCAACAATCCATCCAGAGCTAAAACCAAAGGTTGGTCTAAAGAAGAACGTAGAAAGAGTGCAAGAGAAATAGCACTTGAAGAATCATCTAAGCGGAAAAGGAAATGTGGATACTGTGGTGAGAATACTAACAAGCACACAAAGTCGACATGTCCACAAAATCCAAAGTACATTGCAAAACTTGCGAGAGTTGCTGCTGCACAAAATGGTGGAACTGATGCAGGTGTACAACAAACAAGAAATGTCGCAACTGAAAAAGCGACTAACGCTTCTTGAATAAAAATTTCTTTAAATTTGTTTATTATTATTGCACTGTTGGAAAAATTTGTTTATTGCACTTTAAATCTTATATGAAACAATTTAAATTTGGTTCAGGTTTTGAGAATTTGAGACAAGGACAACTTTGGTCCAGAATCATATATGATCATATATGATTATATATGATTCTCCAGAATCATATATGATTCCCCACTTTAAACACATATATGATTCTTTTGTTTCATCATGTAGTATTTTTATGAGTAAGGCATGCATATTTGGATCTTTTGTTCCATCAGCATTCACCTTTGCAATCATAAAAGTCATATTTCGAACTCATTTTCACATGATTCTGTTCATACTCTATTTTTAGAACTTTAGAACTTGCAAAATTTCATATAATCCAACATTATCCCTTTTCCGCGCTTAGTATGTATGAAAACGCTTAATCTAAACAATAAAGCAGATTTGTTTTTTGTACAAAATCCAAAATGAACTAGATTTAGACATGTTGGTTTTGGACTTATTTTTATTTTTCATTCTTGTGTCATGAAGTGGATTCAATGTTAATTTAATTGCATCAACCAAACTCTTGTGGCTGGTTTCGTCTACTTTTTGTGCCATATATATTAAGAAAAAGTCTCCAGAATCATATATGATTCTGGAAAATATATATGTTATTAAAAATAAGAGATGCACCTAAATACCATCAGAAAATTTAAAACATCAATATAGCATCAATTTACCATTTCATATACTTCCATCAGTTTTCAAAATATACAAATAGCATCAGTTAACGACATCATACAATCAGTTTTCAATACTACCATCAGTTTTCAAAATATACAAATAGCATCAGTTAACGACATCAGTTTTTAATCACTTAATGACATCTATTTATCAACATCATTCTTAAGAACATTTTCTTTATGAACATCCTTTCCTGGATCACGAGCAGCCCTGTTCCTGATTGCCTTCACAATAATTGAGATCCTTGTTTGTTCATCTATATCTGACTGGAACTTGAAAGCCAAATCATACATCTTTTGCGAATGCAAATTCAACTTATGCAAGAGAATCTTGGTGGCAATTTTGAACCTCATTCGCCTCAACAACGACACTTGCTTCTCCGATTCTTTACACAAACCAACATCCCATTTTAAGGCAGTTTCACCAAAATAGGACTCCATATGGATCATTGCAAAAACTCCACAGTCAGAATGGTTGTTTTTAGTTTTCCATTTCAGCTGAAGAACCCGTGGTCTAACACTTACAACGTCATCAGTTTTTGGATGTCGATGTAGCAGCAGAAACCTAGAAAAAAAGTCCTTCTACAAAAAAGAAAAACAAAAAATACGTTAATAAACGATCAAATATACTATGATTCTCCAGAATCATATATGATTCACACATAATCATATATGATTCACACATAATCATATATGGACTTATGAACTGGAGCTATAGGG
>JARVZY010006530.1:0-26118 GCA_030686995.1 Artemisia argyi
CAGGGCCCTAAACTCGAAGACATGCCGTTAGTAGCTTCAAATGATGGTGGTGAACAAGTGCAGCAAAAGCAAGGAGTATTAACTAATATCCACAGGTTGGTAGCTAGATCTTTTTGCTATTTGACGTAGGAAAAGAGATGTAGTCGCACATGTTAACTCAACCTGAAGCTTTTCGACAAACTAAATGTAGAGGTAAGTAGCAACTTTCTTATTCTCAGTCTTCATAATCCCGTATACTGTTAATCGATATCTAGACCTATGAAGCCTTTGGAATTTATGATATATAGTCTAATATAGAAGATGAGTCATAGTTATATAGATGCACAAGAGGATCAGGCCTTGAGTAGTATAACTGAAATTCCTTTTAAGGAGTGATTTTGTTAGTTAATTTAGTAATATCTTATAAATATGGGGTTACTATATTTTGATTTTTCATTATTGATTAATAGTGTAACTTGAAAAACTTAGTAGGTCAAAAATTGAAACTTGAAAATCTTAAGTTTATGGTTTTAATTTAGATGAGCACAAAGTGTTGGATAAAAATTGGCAATGAAAACTTTTTTTTTTTTTTTTTTTTTTTTTTTTTTTTTGTATGCTTATGAGATTCAAGTTCCATGAATTTGTTGTTGACAACATTGTGTAATGGTTATAGGAGTGTTTTTAATGTTCCTGTCATGGATATTGGCATAGACAATTTTGAAGCGATGTCTTCATGTCCGGGTTCCATCATTGACCAACTGGAACACCACAATGTGGTAATGTATCTTTCAATGGCCATGCTTAATATTTAATCCTTCTTTATAAATATTGATCAATTTGGTAATTATAATATCATTGACTGCAGGTGTTGATGCTATTCCAAACCATTGGAAGCACCTGTTAATTCACTGAGCTTAAGGTATCCTTATTTTTGTACTCTCTATTATTCAAGATATTCTAGAAAGGCGGATTGACAAGTGTGGCGAGGAGATTCCAAAAAAGTCTACGAATATGTGCCTTTTCTTTTGGAACACAATTTTTGAATCAAATATGTTCCATAGAAGTAGCTGGAAACTTTTTGGAAACAATTCTTAAGGCTACAAACAAGTTATCACTGATGTTGAAGCTATAAGATGTTGGGATTTTTCTTAATCAATCACTCAGTTCATCAAATAAACATTTTATTAATGGCAATTATAATGCGTTAATGTTATTTGATATCGTATATTCACAATATTTAATATGATTTGATATTGTTCATGTTTTTTTGATATCGTTAATGTTTTTTTTTTTTTTTTTTTTTTTTTTTTTTTTTTTTTTGTAGAAGGTTGAGACCATATCCATTATCAAGAAAGCGTGTACTGTCAACATGCATTAAGCTACCCTAATGAGCACTTGATGTGAGTTGAAGACGTCATTACTGATAATATTGTTTTTTCGTGTTCTTAATAGATTGTAGTTTTCTAATTATTAAACCTGTACCTTTATAGGAAAATCCAAAACTCGAGCCCATTATTGAGCTGCAGTATGTTGTAAAGGTAGTCATAATTTTGATATTAATGCTAGATGACTTTTTTTTTTCTTTTTTTTTTTTTTTTTTTTTTTTTTTTTTTTCTGTTTTCGGTGACTAATGGTATATTTAAATGCTTTTGTTATGGTGGAGGCATATGCTCTGTTTCTATTAGTATATTATGTATTAACATAAGTTGTAATTATATATGTTGTAAAACCTCGCAAAAATTCATATAATTAAAAACGTTTAATTATATCTAAATCTCTGTCATTATTTTAATCACCATTTTTACGGGGAAATTTAAAATTTTCTTAGTATATTAAAATGATCACGATTACGATATTGCAAAATTCATCAAACGACAAAACAAGTTCTCGACACAATTAACAAAATATTAACAATTCATAAATCCTAATTAATAAACAAATTATAAAACCAAGCGGGCCCCTAATTACAAACTCAGCCCAATCCTCGTTCACTATTCATCGGCCCAAGGCCAAAGCCCAATTTTTCCTTTTATTATTCTCATATACATCGACCAACCATGCTCCAAAATGCCTCACGTATTCTAAATTTTTGCACACGACACATATATATTTTTGCACCATCTCGTTCATCACCTAGCCAACTATAAGTGTGTCAAATCCAAAGTTCATTGGACGACGTTTGATACGTTTTTAAAGGGCCAAGTGATTGACGAAAAATCATATCAATCGATTCATATATTATTCAAAACTTAACCGTTTTAATCCCGGTTTGTTTTTAAATGATCCTAATAATATTTCAAGCATGTTTTCATATTTAAATATCATCTATGATCAGCTATAATCGAGTAGTACGAGATTAAGCAAATCGTGTATATATAAAAAGGGATGTCGACATGCATAAGATTCACCAAGACACTTCCCATGTTTTGTGCACTCACATCCCATATTATAACAATATATTTCGTCCTAGAATCTAAGTGTTACTGACATTGCATAATACGTGAAGTTTTCTTGAAATATTTCACCTATACGTGTTATAAATTGAGACCATATATAACGTACATGCATGCACTTGCTTCTCACCATTCTCATACCCTCTCACATATACATTTCTTACTAAAAATAACTCTTACAAGCTAGGAATCGATTGCAATATTGTTTGGAAGCAAGAAAAGAGATATCGGGTTTAATATATACGTATAATGTTTGGGTTATACGATTAGACGAGATTTTCTTGTGTTCCATCCTTTCACTCTCGATTCTATATTACCTCAAAGGTGTTGTAAGTTGTTTCCTACTTGTTTTCATCAAGTTCACACGTTAAACATATCACATGCATCATGTTCATTTTTATTCGATCTTATATAAGCTTTATATATATTTTTACGTACGTATATATTTGTAGCAACACTAAACGTGACTAGCCTCTATCTTGGAAGGCCTAGGAGTCACGTAGCACACAAAGTTCACGTTGGTTTCACTTTACATGCATTACACGAATCCATTTTTGAACCATGTCCATCGTATGAGATTTTACCTAAACACTTAGAAATATTTATAACATTTTCATAAATATAAACGTTCCATGTGACCCAAGAAACACACGTATAAATTGAAATATAACTTAACGAGCACCCAATATTTTTACTCGACCTAATAGACCACCTAGAAAACTATTATTTTCGTTTAGATAACATGTAAAAATACTCACGTTTCGACACCCAATTTAGTCCATTTTGAATCGACAAACACAAAGTTTTCAAAATACAAAATTTAGTTAAGAAAACTTAAATATGTCGAGTGGGCTTATTCAAGGCCCAACAAGAAATTAAGAACCGTAAGCCCACTGCGCCCATATGAAATATTTTTGGAATTACAAAAGTAGCCCAAGTTCAGGCCCAAAACATTTTTCATGCCCTCGCCTCTAAATTTTTAAATGGGCTTTTGTAGTGGCTCGTTAAGGCCCATAAGCTGGAAAATAAGCACTTTTATTAAATAAGCAGTTGAAATAAGCTTATTATGGACTTAATAAGCTACGGAAATTTTTATAAAATTTTTATAATCATTTTTGTGATTTTGGACTAAAAATGTAACGCGACGACACCTAAAAGGACTAAAACTGCCAAACCTTAAAAACTTGGACTAAAACTGTCAAAACAGAAAGTTTAGGATAAAAATTGATATTATATGATGTTCCAAGCTTAGATTGAAATTTTGGACAAGTAGTGGACTATAATTGTAAATTAGATACGAAAAGGACTAACGGTGTAACGCTAACGCCGTTAGTATAAAAAGTGTAAAAATTGGAAAAGGACAAGGACTAAACGTAATCTATTTGACATTCTTATTTTATTTTCTATTTTACGGCAACCATCACGTTATATGCATTTTATTACGTTTTATTTATATATTATTTATTTTTACGTTAATAATATATATAACGATATTTCAAAAGTTAATATTTTTACTTACGATTAAAAAGGTAAAACTTCGATGGATATTTTAATAAAGTATTTTATCATATCATGCATGGCATAACAATTACACTGCACATCATCTATTCGTCATAACGAATAATATTTATTCGTTATTTGTTCGTATTTACCAAATAGTATTTGGTTATATTCTCAGATAAATTTATTTATCAGGTTCCGTATCAAAGACGTTTCCATAATCATTCCCATAAATCTCATCCTACTTTATTTTCATCATTTCCGTATCAATCCAGGTGAGTCATAGCCCCATTTCCAATAATTGTTTTTAACTCATTGGGGGAGATACATGCTTGCATATACTTTGATAATTTGATAAGTATATGAATAAAATACATGATTCAAATCAATTTCCTAATTGATATTTATTTAATATGGTTTGTGATTTAAAATGTGATATATACAATACTTGACGAAATGCTTAATTGAAATACTGATACTCATATGATAATGCTTCCAATTTGATTATTGTGGTATGTGATATATATATTTTACTGATGAATTACTTGACTGAAATACTGATACTCATATGATAATGTTTTCAATTCGATTATTGTGGTATGTGAAATACATGTGTTACTGGCGAAATACTTAAACTGAATTACTGATACTCAAACGATAATATTCCCAAACTGATTACTGTGGTATGATACTTGATTTCATGATGTTATTCTGAATGATCCCATTATTACCCTGATATTGCCTAAGTTACCTTATCGCCATAAAGTCCCTCAATCATGAGCCATTAATCACTGTTAAGTGGGCGCGAATATAGTGAACAGATTCGAAACCTGTTAAGGACTGACCTCCTGTCTCACTAATACTTGACGGAATGCCATTTGCAAATGGTTAGTCGTATTAGTCGTGATACACTATATTCGTAGACAAATAGGAATTGACAAATCACCTATTATTAGAGGGCAAAATTTATCATTGATTTGATAAAACACCTCTTTTGGTTAAGCTTGTGTGTCATGAGGCTTGGGGCAATATCTATAAAGGAAATGTATGTTTTCAACATATATTTAGATACAGCTGTATAGGATTTTGACCATACTTGAATTGTATATGTTATTAAATTAGCATCATGAGTTTCCAGCTCATGTTAGGATTATTGATTCCTTATTTGAATTTGATTGAATACTTATATGATTTATTTGTGATTATAGTCAATATATTCAATAATTGTTTCATTACTGTCTGTATTTTATCAATACCAAATATTCCTGAAATCTATCAAAATAAATGGTTTTCCATAAAACTGTATGAACTCACCAACCTTTGTGTTGACACTTTTAAGCATGTGTATCTCAGGTAATTTAACGGAGCAGGACAAGACACGGAGTGAGCATTTATTACTCTGATAAATTAAAATGATATAGAAATCAAATATGTCATTCTTTCAAAACCTTTACATCTTTTCATAAGATTTTAAATCAAATGATTCACCTTTTATCAAAAATATTATTTGAATGACAAATAACTTTCAAAAATGCTTCTTTTAAGTTGTTTTATGAGATTTAAACTTCGATCCTCCCCGTAACACTCAAATTATTTTCCGCTGCGACAAACTTAAATTTGGGGGTGTTACAGATTGGCATCAGAGCTACAATTATAGAGAATTAAATGTTTTCAAACATTAAAACTATAACTACATTTTCAAAATAATTATTTTACACCATAACATTTTATGCCCTCCGTGTCTGCAGACTGCCGTGCTCAATACTTTATTTGTTGAGATTATCTTACATGCTTAATAGTTACTCTTACACAATAATTATTTCATCTGTACTGTTATATTTTTAACATACAAAATCCTCATAAAATATTATTCTCGGTTACTACTGTAGCATGTCTTCAGGAACTCCCGCGAATGTCAAAACAAATATCCATAATACTAATACCTCATCTATCAATAAAAATTCTCCGAATACTGAAGATCCTTATGTACAAATATCACAATCCCAACCTAATATAGAACTCACTCAGAGATCACCTCCATCGTCACCTATTCGTTCACCTTTACGTCAAAGACTCAGGAGAGCTACCGAATCATATGAAGATCTCATTGGTGGCCATGCAACATTCGAAGTTGGACAAGGTTCAAGCCAAGAGATATCATGGAAGAATGTTGAGCCAAATTCTCCGTTACCATATACTTCAGATTCTACAATACCAGATTCTCCAAACATTTTTTCCTCACCTAACTCTTCCGACTACGATATAAGCACTCCTGAAACAACATGGAATCTTATTTATCGACAAGCCGGCATATTGGATGCTCACACTGAACAGCTAAAAGGGTTACGACCAACTCAATTTGAATGGTACGACCGTAACCTTGACGCATTGTTCAAAAGGGCGGATGCTGAGAGGCGAACAATGTGTGAGTTAGGAATAAAGATTAATGAAATAAAGGACAACACCAACCAGGAACTTGAAAGTTTGGACTCCAGGGTTCGTTGTGCAAGAAGAGAACACGGTCATACACATGTAAGAATTGGAGATATTGAGAGAACCCTATAGATGGCCAGAGATGCAGCCAGAAACCAGGGTCAAAAGATTGCCGCATTAGAGAATATGTTGGCAAACCAAATGAACATATGTCAAGAACGTTTCTCAAACATGGAAGCTGCACAACTTGAACTTGAGAAAGAAGTTAGATATTTACGTCAGAGGCGTAACTAATCTTAAGTTTACAAGTTTCCTTGTTGTTCCTACTAAACCAAATAGATTTGGTTAATATTTCATGTAATGTCCAATAATTCTGAAACTTCAGAATGTGTAATCAAAACATATTGTATAATAACATCCTTTCTGTTATATCTCTATGTTATGAAATCGATCTTTTCTTTCGTATCAATCATGCATGTGATGAATCCTCATCTTTTCATGCAAAAATCTCATCATTTGTTATTTTCTTTGATAACCAAATGACTCTATTCAGATCAATGGAGTATTAATAAAAAATCTTGTATCGTTTATCTTACAAAAACAATCGGTCAAGTTATTAATATTTTATTTGCATCTGTAATATTATTCAAATCTACCGTAAGATTTCTTACAAATTGTTAAGATTTCTTAAACTTACCATAATTAACCTAAAACTTTAAGAATCGTATAAATACCAATTTTTGAAAAGGAATTTAAAGAATGAAGAAAAGATAATTAAACTTCAGTTTTAATAGACAAGTCGGTTTGTTCCTTAGTAATCCCATATCAAGAGTTGATCATTGATAAATGATACAACAAAGACATATCTTGAAATTAGATTACAGTAGGGAGTCAATTCAGTCTATCATCAATGAAATAATTAACTTCATTATTTAAATTATTCTGATATTATATGGATTCTAATGTTGAGTTTCATTTATGTTTACAGAAAATGGACAACATGAACAATGCATATCAATCATCATCAGAAATCACCATGACTCCTGGAGTTATCCAGAATTTGGTAAAAGACATAGTGTCGGTGGTACTAGAAGGGACTACCGTAATTTATCCGAGAAGAGAGACGGGTATACTTGGTAATCAACACCCTGCAAGTTTCATGAAGTATAGGCCACCTCACTTAAAGATTCAAGAAGGAATGATCAACCCTACCATCAACCATCATCAAGGAATTAGGCATGGGATTATACCAAATGGAAATAATCAAAAGAGGAAACTCCCCGAGATAGGAACCATCAACCCCATCTACTACAACGTCATCAATGCTCAAGACCGTTATCGCAAACATCTAGAAGATCGTATGGAGTATCAACGTCAGCTGGAACACAATCAGAAAGCTAATAGAAATTGCCTCGTCACACCTGTTACTGGAAGTGGTTATCGTGGAAATTTACCCTGGTGTCAAAAATGCAACCAGCATCACACCGGAATCTGTAGGGTTAAATGCACGAAATGTCAGAAAACAGGTCACCAGGCAATTAGCTGCAGGACTAAGGATAGGAAAGTACAACCAACAACAATTGTATGCCACGGATGTGGTGGACAAGGTCATCATGTAAGACGATGTCTAAACTACAATGTTAATTGGAAAGCCAAGACCTTTACAAGAAAATGAAGAATCTTTAAAGACCTTGATGGTATCGAGGGAATGGCAACTAGATTTACACAGATGAATAAATTCCTGTTGTAGATAAATAAAATCTAGTTTAAAATTTCCTAAGTTGTATTTCTTTCCTGTATTTCACTTCAAGTTACGATGGATGTAACTTAAGTATAACAATAATCTTTCTACTGTATCGAAAAATCTCTCCTGTAATATTTCCATAATAATAATAATCTAAGTTAATTTCAATTTCTGTCCCACATATCAAATGACAATATACTATATTTACTCCATAAAATTCTAATTTATAACATGAACCCTAAAATATTCTACTTTATTTTAAAAGGAATTACGTGTTATATCATAAAAACAACACGTTGAACACCATCTAAAATAATTTATAGAAATATATGATTGAACCAAACATCACATCATTTGGTCCTCAATTATACATAGCCTGATCAACTATGTCTAATTCAGGAAGAATTATGTTATGAAAGGAACAATGATATTTTCAAATTTTAAATAACAATCTTCATTCAAAAGCAAAATATAAAGTTAAAAATAAACTGTTCATAAACAATACATTGAACAATCCACAATAAATACCTATCTTATCTTATCACCATTATGATAAGAAATCAACAAAAGTACAAGCAAGAGAAACACAAATAATTCACAAAAACTGATAAAAGACATCAATAGAGAAAGTTTTATTAAAATTCATAAAAATTAATACATAAACAAATAATTAGCATCGGAAGTGCTATCGTTACAATTATTACAATATAAACAAATGAATCTTCAATAGGTTGATCCGCTATGACAAATAAGACTCCCACCAACAAAACAATAGCAAGAGCCACCACAGGATGAATCACCTTAATTATGCTGAAAAATAAATATAAACAAAACATTAAAAACAATACTGAGACAAATTTTTAAACATAAAAACAAAACGAGTTTTATTCCTTATTCGTTACAAGTACATAGAAACATAACAAGAACTTAATTCAAAACAACCCTAGCTCAAGATTTTACCCCCAAATCTTGTCGACGGTAATGGCGAGGATAGCAAGGGGTACGACGAACATCAAGATCGCGACCAAGAATCCAAAGTCTTCATCCGGAACATACGCTAAATAGATAGCGGCAAGGACGACATACACAATCGCTAAGATGGTTATAAGATGCGGCATTTTCATGATGTTATTCTGAATGATCCCATTATTACCTTGATATTGCCTAAGTTACCTTATCGCCATAAAGTCCCTCAATCATGAGCCATTAATCACTGTTAAGTGGGCGCGAATATAGTGAACAGATTCGAAACCTGTTAAGGACTGACCTCCTGTCTCACTAATACTTGACGGAATGCCATTTGCAAATGGTTAGTCGTATTAGTCGTGATACACTATATTCGTAGACAAATAGGAATTGGCAAATCACCTATTGTTAGAGGGCAAAATTTATCATTGATTTGATAAAACACATCTTTTGGTTAAGCTTGTGTGTCATGAGGCTTGGGGTAATATCTATAAAGGAAATGTATGTTTTCAACATATATTTAGATACAGCTGTATAGGATTTTGACCATACTTGAATTGTATATGTTATTAAATTAGCATCATGAGTTTCCAGCTCATGTTAGGATTATTGATTCCTTATTTGAATTTGATTGAATACTTATATGATTTATTTGTGATTATAGTCAATATACTCAATAATTGTTTCATTACTGTCTGTATTTTATCAATACCAAATATTCCTGAAATCTATCAAAATAAATGGTTTTCCATAAAACTCTATGAATTCATCAACCTTTGTGTTGACACTTTTAAGCATGTGTATCTCAGGTAATTTAACGGAGCAGGACAAGACACGGAGTAAGCATTTATTACTCTGATAAATTAAAATGATGTAAAAATCAAATATGTCATTCTTTCAAAACCTTTACATCTTTTCATAAGATTTTAAATCAAATGATTCACCTTTTATCAAAAATATTATTTGAATGACAAATAACTTTCAAAAACGTTTCTTTTAAGTTGTTTTATGAGATTTAAACTTCGATCCTCCCCGTAACACTCAAATTATTTTCCGCTGCGACAAACTTAAATTTGAGGGTGTTACATATGTTTCTATTAATATGTGTATGTTCAATTCTATCGCAGGACATCAATAGAATAGAAGATGGAAGTGAGTTGGAGATCAACCCCATGAATTACTTCTTAAGGTGTGGGAGATGTTCCTTTTTTTTTTTTTTTTTAATAACAAAAGCTTATTCCAAACGAAAATAATGACAGTATCATGTATAGTAAATTTGTACAAGCATCTGATAGAGTTTTAACAGCCTCTTAGTACGTAAAAATAGAATGTAATTTAGTATCTTTACCAGCTCGAGCCTTTGTCCTGAATTTAGTTTTGAAAGATGGTCCACCTCAGTATGACATGTTGTATGACAGTAATCGTTGCAATGATTTCCATGCTATTCTCGCTACTTTCATGCCTCAACATGTGTACTGGGATGAGGAAGAACACGAGATGTGCATGAAACAAAATGTTGAAGGTTGGTTCTTAATGCTGACACATATTTGTTTATTGGTTCCATTACGCATTAGTCAATGTATTTTTTTTTTTTTTTTTTTTTTTTTAATGTGTAAATTGAGAAAACATGTATTGAATTTGAAAAGGAAATAACAAACATGATATTTGTATTACGTTTATGATAACTACAATTTGAAACTTGTTGACATTATCAATTTTAAATGGAATCCTACATGTATAAGTAGTTTTGTTAGAGTGTGTTTCACATGATTGAATATATAGTGGGAAGACAACGGTCAAAAGAGGTGGATCTTTAGGTTATTGGATCTTCAGGTTAAAAGTATTATGCTAAATTGGCAAATAATTGTGGATTGAGGAATGATGCTATGATTTTGTATTTTGTATTTTGTATATGTATTTCACCCAACTTATGGGCAGCCGTGAAGACTGTTATCTTAACATGGGTTCAAACTGATTAGCTAACTACAAACATATGACAACTTTGAAAAGGGTTATGTAAATGAGTAATGAAGTATTTGTAATTTTCTTACGGTATTCTTTTATTATATTTGTTTAACGTTATTCTATCAATCATTTTACTATTTATTTCATCTTATAAAAAAAATCTAAAAGCTAGCCACCCATCAGGCGGGCCTTGAAGCTAGTATGTTATATACAATGAAATTTTAATGCGAGTACTAAAAGAAAGTATGCGCAAATGAGTTTTGGATGCACAAAATGTTGATTTACAAAATTTTATGTGAAAACGGGTTTTCACCATTTTTTTAAGCAAAAATATACTCTTTTAAATAACTTCCTTTACAACTTTCTTATCCACCGAGATCTCCAATCTTATGAAATTTTTGGAGAATTTTAGAAAACTTATTTATCTTTTAAATCTTTTTTTACGTTTCTCACTGTGAATGTATGGTCCGGACTGGACCCTACATGGGCCAGGCCCGGCAGACAGCGGGCCACTCTACGCCCTAACCTTAATCCATGTCCTATAAATATAGGGCTGGGGTTCTCTTCTTAACACAAGATAACAGGTTACCCTAAACCTAGCTATTATATGCTACCGTGCATCTATACTAACTTGACCGTCGGAGGTGGATCCCGGGGCTACGGCCTTTGGTCCACTCCTAACGGGTTCTCTTTGTTGACAGGTCTATTTAGAGCTTGAGAAGACGACTAACGGCCCAAGGAGAATCGTTGAATCAGTCCACGCCAGATTATGCATCAACAAGTGGTGCCATCCGTGGGACATGACAACAACAAGTATCGTGCTCTCACCAACATTGTTTGTCGATTTGTACTTCGTTGACTGATTCACATGATCACATGTTGAGGTAACAATATATTAGTCAATTATATGTTGATCTAACATTTATTTTTATGCCATTGAGCATGAATCGATACGTACGCACGTGTCACCAAAAGTAACGATTGAATCTGAAACAAATGTTTATCCTTTACGGGAATACTATAGTTTAATTCTTATTATATATTATCCGAAAGGTTGTTTAATTTTTTATCTATAGTCCGCACGATCGGACCTACTTTATATTTTTAAATATTCATAAGATTTTATGTAAATCTTTTGATCTTGGTAAACACGATTTTACCTATAGCCGCACTAAATCCGCACGATCGGACCTACTTTATCTTTTAGCCGCGAACAACGCAGTCACGATAAATCTACCCGCGTTAGACCATGCGTCCGGAAATTTTCACAGATTGGCGCCATGAACGCACTGTCACGTACAGGCACCACGATGCTAGTCAATCGCCATGAGCGCACGAGACAAAAAGCCGTGGTCATCTGCGATCATCCACAAACGTTAGAGTCTACGCGGTCACGATACATCCATCTGCGTCCGTGCGTGCAACAGAAACTATTAGTCGCGGTCATGGTACGTCCATCCGCGCCATTGTTTTTATTATACAAAAAAAAAAGAAAATGACCAATCAATCGCCATGAGCGCACTGCGTTCGCAGATTTGCTACGTGCTACTTCTCTTATATAGTTTCTAAAACCTCACGATAGGTGTAATTCGCACTGCTATTTTTCTTATGTGTTAATTTCATATGCTATGTGCTATATATTGCTTCACGCTAATCTTTTACTTTATTAGGTTTTATATGTTGCGATTTGCGGTATGTACTTCTAATATTTACAATAAGTGTTTTTCAGGATTTGAATAATTAAGTTTAATACTCCTACAAGAGTAGCACCATCAAACTTGGGGGGCTACCACAGGGTATATAATACCATTGTTTCCGTACAAGTCACGCAGGCATATTTGGAAGCAGATTGTACGTAAGAGGTATTGCAAGCCCTGTACAAAGACGGATTTAAATATTCGCACCACCTTACCGCAGGGGAGACGTCCTCTATCGGTTGTAAAGACGAATGTAATGTTCGCGCACAGCGCGCACAACGCGCACCTCTGTCGCGTACAGCGCACATCCTTGTCGCGCACAGCGCGCATTTCTGCCACAGAAGCACGTCTTCTGTCGCATCATGCTGCATCGCTACTGGTACAAAAGGTACGTCCTTACCCAGGATACAGCATGCGGAATCCACCTTCACCATTGTGAGACAATCACAATCGCAATCCCAGTGCGCACTGTCGCATGTGGGCTGCGCAGTATGGTCCGTCTCATGTGCACACAAGTTGCGCACACATGAGGCCATGCCATCTTAGTTGATTGGGCCTACGCGGCCATGAACAGAACTTAAGTCTAGCATAACATAGCCACGCACTATGTCATACTAAACTTGGGGGGCTTGTGGACGTATGGTCCGGACTGGACCCTACATGGGCCAGGCCCGGCAGACAGCGGGCCACTCTACGCCCTAACCCTAATCCATGTCCTATAAATATAGGGCTGTGGTTCTCTTCTTAACACAAGATAACAGGTTACCCTAAACCTAACTATTATATGCTACCGTGCATCTATACTAACTTGACCGTCGGAGGTGGATCCCGGGGCTACGGCCTCGGGTCCACTCCTAACGGGTTCTCCTTGTTGACAAGTCTATTTAGAACTTGAGAAGACGACTAACGGCCCAAGGAGAGTCATTGAATCAGTCCGCGCCAAATTATGCATCAACACTCACGATTATTTTTATTTTATTTTATTTTTATTTTAAATTCTAACCCTACCCTTAGCATCACAATGTCAATAATTACTAAGGGGGTTGGCAATGGGTGCGGTAGCATGCGGTGAGGGATGGTTCCCCTACGGGAACACCGCCGCCGTGGGTGTGGGGTGGCTGCGGTGGCCACTGCAGCGGCAAACTTTACCGCACAAGAGAGGAGCCAAAATTCAACCGTTGGGCACAAGAAGACAAGAAAACAAGTGAGTGAAGGGTGAGGGGTGTCTTGCCAACAAAAAATGAGTGAGGGAAGAAAAAAGTGAGGGATGATGTGGCATAAGGGGATTGGATGTAAGTGAGGGAAGAGATTTGGGGTGAGGGGTGTGTTGCCAACCCTCTAAGTATTGAGATTGTTCTTTTTCTTTATCGTGGTAACTATAATAAGGTACGTCTTCATAAATTGAAGCCCTATCTTCTAAAAACGTCATTTAGTTTACAGCGACCATTGCGTTAGTAAATGTCATGACTAAGGGGACGTTTGTTTAAGCTTATATATGGCTTATGAGCTTATTTGTTTTCGACTTATATTTCATAAGCCCTGATTTTTTTGACTAATTTTGAGACTAGTTAGCTTTAGATAAGTTATTATGATACGATAAAGATGAACTTATAAGCTCGTAAGTCTCAAAATTAGCTGGAAAATTAAGTTTTACGAGATATAAGCCAAAATCAAATAATTTCTTAAGCTCGCATATTACTTTAAACAAACACCGGAAACACTATTGTCACTGAAATAGGATAACCATACATACCTATAGGCTAAGCACTTCCTCTTAATTGTTTGAAGTAAACGGGCTTTACACACGTACCATAATCTAATTTGTCATTGAGAAATTTATAAATACCAATTTTAATATGATATTTATTTTGAAATAACCCGAAAAACAAACACGGTATATTTTGTTACCAAAATAGTCACCAATACATGGTAAACACATAAGCACAAATTTTCTCAATTAAATCACCAAAAGTTTTAAAATATCGTGTCGTATGTACCGATCCTAGAGTCCTACACGATATAATGAGAAACCCTATGTTTCCAATTAGTTTTATGTTACGTTTGAATCTCAAAAATCCAAAGGCGTATCTTTATTTATTCGTAGCTTCAAATTTGTTTACAACTTAAAATAATGTAAACGGAAATTGGAAAAAAAATGCATCATACTTGTCACTTTTTGTCACTGTTTGTATCATACTTTTTTTTTGAATGTAGCACTAACTTTTCAAATCCGTGTCATTGTTTGTACCGATGACCTGTTTGACCTGTGGAGCAGGTTGAGTTAACGATCGTTTGTTTTATTATTGCACCATTAGTCCTTTATACTAATGACCGTTTATAAATAACTAAATGAAGCCTGTTAACTTAACGATCGCTTATTTTATTATTGCAACGTTAGTCCTTTACACGTTTTCGTCTGTTTTTACACGTTTTTGTCCGTTTTCGCACGTTTTCGTCCGTTTTTGTCCGTATTTACACGTTTTCGTCCGTTTTTACAAGTTTTCGCCCGTTTTTGTCCGTATTTACACGTTTTCGTTCGTTTTCGACCGTTTTTACACGTTTTCGTCCGTTTTTTCACGTTTTCGTCCGTTTTCGCACGTTTTTGTCCGTATTTACACGTTTTCTTCCTTTTTTTCACGTTTTCGTCCGCCTTCGCACGTTTTTGTCCGTATTTACACGTTTTCGTTCATTTTCGACCGTTTTTACACGTTTTTGTCCGTTTTTTCAGGTTTTTGTCCGTCTTCGCACGTTTTTGTCTGTATTTACACGTTTTCGACCGTTTTTACACGTTTTCGTCTGTTTTTACACGTTTTCGTTCGTTTTTGCACGTTGTCGTTCGTTTTCGCATGTTTTCATTAGTTTTCACACGTTTTCGTCCGTTTTCGCACGTTTTCGTCCGTTCTAATACATATAAAAACTAAAAAATGTAAAAAATATTAAAAATATAGAATTTGAGATTTGATTTTTTTTTTCAAATTTTTTTTTTTCTAATTTTTTTTATAAAGTTAAAATGATTTTGCGATTGTTATCAACAAAACATAAAAAAGATCGTAAGATATAAACAAACATTTTTATGGTTTATTTGTATTAACAATCTTTCCATTTTTGTTAATGACAAAACATAAAATTATTTTAAGTAAAAACAAAATTTGTAAATTTTGAATTTAAGTTTTACTCTTTTCTCCCCTTTTTTGTCGAAACAAAAAGAGCGTCGAAAAGAAACTAACCTGAGTGAGATGAGATTAAGATAAAGAGAACGAGAAATAGAATGACAAAGGTTATTTGCAAAGCTCCCCCTTGACGAATGCCCCCCTTGGTGAGGGGGTCAAGTAATTTGGAGAACTTTAGAATGAAGTATTGCTAAATAGCAATGCTTTCGTTTGACGAAAACTCCCCTTTATTGAGAGCGTCAAATACTCCAAGTGAATTTTGAAAAACTACAAAATAATGGTTAGAATGCAAGCATATAGTATGAAATTTTCCATAAAATAAGCTGGAATATGTTTCAGAATCTTTATGAGCATCTGGATCCGCTAGGTACAAATCAAAGGATCCGACTATCTGCAACTGTTTTATAGCAGTTAACACAATAAAATAACTAAGAAGACCATAAAATGAAGTCATAAAAACACCAATATGCTCAAGAAGCACAAACAAGTAGGTCCATGTAATAAAATGAGAAGAGAGGTACAACAATAATCAATCTATAAAACTAAGAACATGCCCTAAAGCTTAAGAAATCCTAATGAAAAGACTAAATCTAAACTAAAACTAGAGAATAGGAATAAATGTGACCACTTGTGATTGCACTTTTTTCCAATGATCCTAAGGGTGATTAGGTTTGTTGATGTCATCAAGACGATCAAGAAGGTGGTAGAACATGAAACGTACTTCATCACAAAGTTCATGAACTAATGTTTTAGTGTGTTGACAATGGTTGCATATGTTTCCATGTCTCGGTGGTTGTGGTGATGGAGGTATGTTTGAAGTAGATAGACCTAAGTGAGAAGGTTGTGGGTGTACAATGGATGTTCGTGGAGATGTGTGTGTAGGTGGAGAAGGTAGAGATGTGTCAACATCCATATTAACCGATTGTGGTATTAGATATCTAGTCATTATCCAAAATGTGCCAGAAGAAGGTGGAGGAGGAGGAGACACATATGTTATTGGTGGTGGATGTGGTTTATACTATTACCACTTCAAAATACTCCATCTATCATAACACAATACAAACTCTTCATTTAGGCCCCACTCACACTCAATTTTATTTTATTTTCCATTTTCAAATAAACTAAATTCATTTCATTCAATTAAAATACAAATTAACACACAAAACACAATAAAAATACAAATTAACATATTTAAAAAATAATAATAATAAATAAAATAAAAAATAGCACACTTTTTTTTTTCCGGCCCACTTTCACAAAACTAAATTCATTTATTTTCAAGCCCACTTCCACCCAAAATTTAAAATAATAATAATAATAATAAATAAAAAGCACATCATCTTCATTTTGGTACTGCTGCACACACATACTTTATTTACACACATAAAAACACAATTTGATTTTATAGATCGGAAAAAAAGAAAAAGAAAAAGAAAAGAAATGATAGAAAGTACAAAAGTTTATTGTCATTATTTATGTTGTCTGGCCGGTAAGGGAGAAGTGGCGAGCTAACGGCGAGCAACAACAGTGTGGCGGCGAGAAGTGGCTAGCAAGCAATGTAGGAATGGTGAAAATGTCTTTTTATGATACCTAATGCTCTTATGTAAAGATGAATGACACGGAAAATCATGCATATGTTTTTCTTTATCTTTATGTTCATGACAAACATTTCAAGTATGCAACTAATATAAAAATGATAATAAGCTATGTATAAATCAATATCTAATTAATTCTATAGTTATTGACATTCTAAACGTTGAAATAAGTTAGTTTAATACTAGTATTGTTTTAATTTTGTCTTATTATGTTAATGACAATATAAGTTTAAGCATATATTTACAACATTTCTTGATACTGTTAATGTTTGTGTGTTAATTTTGTTATTCTTCCAATTTCACTAGTTAATTTTGATTTGTCACCAAGTGTTAATTCTATTATTTTTCTTGGCTTACCTGCTAAATAGATGAGACTAAATAATTGATCAAATTATCCAAAAATAGTACCGGTAGCATAATTTGAAAAATGCATTGAAAGAAAAAAGTTTATTATTATTATTATTATTATTATTATTATTATTATTATTATTATTATTATTATTTATTTTTTATTTATTTATTTATTTTTTATTTTTTATTTTTGAAATCAGAAGAAGAGGCACGTTGCAAAACAACTTTATTTCATTTAACTCTCATTATGGTTAACTTGATTTGTAATGTACTTGTGTATGGTATAAATTTCCATTTAGATTCTTTTATTTTCTTGTCAAAAAAGTTGAAGTATCTTATCTTTTCTGCATAAAACAAATGCAAGGCGTCTTGTTCTTGTCCCAACTTGGAAGAAAATTGAAATGTAGATTGGCATCTTACGTAAAAGTGGAAGTAAGCATCGTAGGTGGTGAATGCTTTACCTTTTCTAAAATAGATCCTAAGTTCGAATCAGGTAAATTTTAAGTCTGCCTGGCACTTGAGCAAGTTAACAAAGTTATGGCCTAGTTACATTTTAAGAAAACGACCTCATTCCGAAAAGCCTATGGCAATAACGAGTCAAGTGACATGTCATTTTCAGTCACTTATGAACGGAAGACAAAATCACAATAAATGAACTATGTAAAAGTTAGGTTACGATCTTTTATTATTATTATTATTATATATTATTATTATTATTATTATTATTATTATTATTATTATTATTATTATTTTTAAAGCCATGATCTATAATTGCCCAAAATAGAAAGAAGTAAAACAATCTAAGTGAAAATTAGGTTTTGCTAAAATGTGTCCATTAACAACATGTTAAAACTTATATAAAAGTTAAAAAGTTTGTGTTTGTCAATTGCATATAAATATGACGGTGAACACATGTTAGCAAAAAGTATAAAAATTAGACACATTGTTTTGTACAATAATTTATTTGTTTCGTATTACTTTTGAGAAAAAGGTAAAAAGACAATAATTATATTTGTGAACTTCTTGTGACCCTTAATGCAAGTTTAAGTGTTTAATTTTAGCCATTGACAAAATAAAAAATGATACTCCCTCTGTCTCAAATTAATTGTCATGAGAGAGAAGTTGCAAAGTTTAATAAAAATAAAACCCTTATAAATGTCAACCACTCAATAAGAATATTCTCTCAATATATTCTCTAGTTTTTACTTAAAAAAGAAAGTGAACAATTATTTTGAGACATCTCAAAAAGGAAATGTGGATAATAATTTTGAGACAGAGGTAGTAAAATTTTAGTATTAATGTATAAAGTATTTAAACCATTTACTTAATGTTAGATGCTATCACCTTTTTAATAACGAGTATATTTGTACGCATTTTGTAAGTTTTAAAAATATGTTTTTACTCTATATGTAGTTACTCGGTTTGTTTAAGATTATATAGCGAACTTATATCTTATTTGATTTTCGGCTTATATTTCATAAGTATTTTTTTTTTTTTTTTTTTTTTTTTTTTTTTTTTTTTTTTTAACAAGTTTATCACATTGTAACAAGCTTATGTGAGCAAAAAAATTTCAAAAGAAGCTACAGAAAATGAACTTAGGGGGTGGCATCACCTTCGGTATCACTTTCGGCATGGACCATGCCTAGCGGCATGGCCATTGCCGTGGTCACAGTATGATAATTTCGGTAAGACAATCGGTAATGTTTACCGAATCGACAAAGAAAGAAACAATTAAAATCTGAATGTTGGAGCATTTAATCTTATAGCCGTTAGGCGTTAAAATCATTTTTTTTGTGTTTGTGTGATGTGTTTATTTTTATTTTATTATTATTTTTTTTTTGTGTTTGCAGGTTGGCACGAAGAAAAAGAAGTATGGGTTGTTGCTGCAAGGTAAAGTGATTAGGTTTACTAATTTTTATTGATTTTAAACTTGAGCCATATTAATTTTGAGTTTGGGCCAAAGTATATGAATAGTTGGGTTTGCATTTAGAATAGCAGACGTGAATACACATTTTTTGTTTAACTTTTCTTTTTTTTGGTTAACATTTATTTTAAGTATTATGTAATTTCTTGAATTATTAATAAAATTTAATATTTTTATTAAATTGTTTAATATAATTATGAATAAAAAAAAATTAGTTTTTATTTGAATTATAATTGACACTAAAAAGTATGATGAGATATGGTTTGATTTAATTGGTTAATAACCAATTATGGTGAGGTATGATAAGACATGATTGCCACCCTCTTATAAAATACAAGAATATATATATATATATATATATATATATATATATATATATATATATATATATATATATATATATATATATATATATAAACCCGCTATACAAGCTAATTAAAACCCCTTAAAGCATATTACGTAGTATTAATTTTGACAAGAGGGAATAGAGTGAAAGTAGCTAAAAAGATTGGTATCCGAAATAGTACAAGTAAAAGAAAAAGGAAATAAAGGTGGAAGAAACGTCTCTCCTGGTCCAAAGTCCAAATATCAATAAAGAGAAAATTACCAAAATAGGCCAAAAACATTTGGGCATTTCATGTTTTGGTCATGATTTGACCCAATTCCAATTTTGGTCACGCTCAACTGCTCGACTGCTCAACCTGCTTCTATGAATGCCACGTGTCCCACTTTCTATTTTTTTAATAATACTTTGTGGCAGACAAGATCTATGACAAGATCTTAGTTACTGTTGGTAGTGGATGTACTATATTATTAAAAATTGCTCGACTCATTTGCTCGACTGACGGCTGCTCGACTGACGGCGTACTTTTTGACTTTGGAAAAGGAAAAAGGTGTCAGAAAATCTTTTGCTTAGATTTCTTTTTGTACTTTCCAAATCCCACTCAAATATTTTTTTTTAGTTTATTTTTGTACTTTATTGAATAAAATATTTACTTAATTTATTTTTCTAAACTTAATTTCTAAAAAAAAAACACACACATCACAGGTTTCGGAATCTCTAACAATGGTGCATGTTGAATGATTGATTGATACCGGTTTTTTCATCAAAAATGGTGAGTGTTTTGCATCAAGTATTCCGTTTTTGATAAGTTTTTATTATTAGGGTTTTTGAAAGACCATTCGAATTGGGATGCTTGTTAGGGTTTTTATGTTTGTTAGTTTTCTTGGTTGACTAATTAAGTGATTGTGTCGATTGTGTCCTTTGTTAGTGTTTATTGGAAGATCCTAATTCCTTATCGTGATTAATTAATTAAGTGATTGTCTAAGCGCTTAATTCATTGTTGGAACAAATCTGTTTAGGGTTTTTAGTACTTAAGAAGATTAAGTGCTTAGAAATTTGGCTAATCTTTTGTTTTACTCGTTATTTACAAGATCTTTATGGTTATTACGTTTGTTGATTGCTTAATTAAGTGCTTATGCCCTTCGTTAATTCTCAATTTAGAGGTTTAAATTTTCTATGCTTATTTAGGTGCTCAACATTGAGCTAAAAAATCCAAGCATGTTTTTAATGGTCTTTGGAGTGATTACGAGTGTTGTTTAGGACTGAATGCCTATTTTGTACAATAGTTAGAAAGAAATATAACGTTGGTCGACTTTCCACCATTGTGTTAAAATGTACGTTTAGCACATTGCAAATTTTAAGTTTATTGGAAGATGTAGTCACTGCCTTACATTGAATGTTAACATAGTATGTTCTTATTTCCTGTATTTCTGCTTATGTTTAGTATACTTAAGCTCACTGGCTAGAGCATGAGCAAGTGACGAAAATAGTATTCGTTGTTTTAGTTTTATTAAAGCTTACTGGCTACATAAAGGCTTATGGGATTGTTAAGTAGCTTACTTAAGGGTTATCCTAGCTTGACAGTTAATTTTTAAGTGATTATTATAGTGCTTATGTTTCTTAGTATTGCTAATGTATTGGATGTTTTATTAACTGTAAGCCTTATGCTAACATTTTTAAGTATATTTCTTTTTTGTAGGACTATGATTCAACACTTATCGTTAGGAGTAAATTGCGTTACTTCTCACGTATGAAAAAGGAATTAGACCAGCCGCGACAGACATTGTTTAAGGCCACATGTTTTGGACCGTGGCTAGATCTTACTTATGTTGATAATGAAGAACGTCTGGTTCAGTATATGCTTCAGAAACAAGTCTGCCAATACGATGATAACTATGATCTTCCAATTGTATATTGTGTGAATGGACATAGTTTTGTTTTTGGTCGGCATGAATTCTGCTTGATTACTGGGTTTAAATTTGGTATTCTCAGCTTTCGGAAATGGAGAAGTGGGGATATCCCATTTCGTGATCGTGTTTTTCCGGATAAGGTTGGACAGTATGTGAAAAACATTGATCTTCTATATGTTATTGAAGATGAAGATGCTTTTTTAAACCTGTCGGATGCAGATGCCGTAAGGGTGTGTTTGTTGCTAACCTTAGAGGTTATATTCATGGGTAAGGATTTAGGGTCTGTCATTGATGATATGTTACTGAGGATGGTCGAAGATGTTGATGAGTGGAATGCATTCCCATGGGGCGAGTACATTTGGAGGCAGCTGTATGATTCAATCAGAAATGTTGCTTCAAAGAATCGAGTTGGATTGTATCCACCATTGGACAAAACAAAATCCAAGGATGTTCCGACATATTGCTTGGCTGGATTTGTTTGTGCATTCAAGGTGATTATATTTCTAGTCCTTTTAACAATTCTTTGGCTGGACAAAACAATTCTTTGCTTACTGTTTAGAGTAATGCTTGATTATTATATTTCTAGTCCTTGTAACTAATAATGGTTATGTTTGCAGATATGGATTATTGAGACTTCTGATAAAAGTCAGCTCTGGTGGAGGAAGGATGATGAGGTGATCCCAAGAGCGCTTTCATGGTCGAAGCATAGACCATCGAAAAAATCTGATAATTTTGAATTACTCTTTACTAAGGTAAATATAATGTTTTTGGAACATCTTATAATGGTTCAAATAATTACTTTGTTTACCGTAGTTGTTTTCAAAGCACATGTTTACTACTACTCACTACTTTAGCAGAGAAAACTAAGTTATATGTTTTTCATAGGAATCCAAACCAAAATTTGGTCTCATCCCAAACAAATTTGAGGCTGAATCTCAATGGTATACAGAATCATTAGAATTTTTTAAGTGGTATACCCCGAGGGCGCCGCCTGTTCGAAAGGGTGGACTTTATGATCATTATTGGAAGAAAAAGGCGAGTGATATGCCGAATATAAGTCAAGTTGATTCCTCAGTTGAGGTAGTTAAACATGTGGATGTGGTTGCTCTTCAAACTGTTGTCAAGGCTTTGGAAGCCCGAACATTGAAACTCGAGACTATAATTCAGGTTACTGTTTTACCTTTTCCAATTTGTTTCCAAGGTATTTTCTTTTGAGAAACTTGTCATGGTATACACTAATAGACTAGTTTTGTTCCACAATACTTTCACTTACAGTTACTTCCTAGTAAAAGAAAGAATGTGGAGACAGATCCTAATGAAAATGTAATTTTATGATGTTGTCTTAAACAATACTTTCATTAATTTTAAGCATGTATTTTTTATTGAACTATAATGTTATACTAATTTTTGGTAAACAATTTGGTATGTAGGTTTACACTGCTCAAAGACAACGGGAGCCTTATGAAAAGGTGATTTATTTACATGTGAAGAGTTTTATATTTTTAAATATGAGTTTCTAATAGTATGCAGAAAAGGTAATTTTATGGTGTCGTGTAGGTGACATTAATATTAATTTATTTTTTAAGTATAAAGAGGGTTTTTGAATAGAAACAGTTGAAGTTGGATTTTGGGGGTAGTGGGTCCTTTGGCTAACTATTTTTATATCATTGGTAGGACAATGAGCTTGCTGATGAGTATTGCAGTCAAGGCAATGATTTTCTTAACATGTTTGAGTCGCCATGCGTTGAAGATGGACCATACAACGGATCACATGGACGAAATGTTGTAAACGATGAAAAGCAAGAGGATATCTGTCCACCTAATGAACCAAACAGCAAAATTTTACCTCGGGTGAAACTTCCTCACGAGCTAGCTGAAATGAAGAAGAGGAGGTTCGAAAATTCTATTAGGTCGCCGTTTATTGAAGTAAAACCTTCACCAGTTCCTAACATAGATGAATTGAAAAATCAGAAGAACATTCTTGATCCGATTATGGTTCAAATGTTACGGCAAGTAAGACCTTGGGTAGAGGTATGATGTTTAAGATCCTTTGTATTAATATAAGCACGTGGTATTGTGATTGTTTTGATATTAAAGGTGATTTATTTTTGTTATTTTGTATTTCAGGTTCTTGAACGACCATATCACAACCTCGACACAATTTATGTTAACTACGAAATTGATCGATTTCTCCTTAGGGATGGGTGGGTTAATTGTAAGTTTCCTTGGTCCGGTGATATAGTTGTGGGTCGTAATTTCTGGGATGCTCTAATCGGCCTTGATGATAAACGCAAAGGATGGCTGCATGACGAGGTAAAGTAAATACATATTTTATTTACTTTACTCAGTTTTATATAAAATTGTGCTTTTGATTGTATGTAATTGCCAACTGATTTCAAGTAACTTTTATTTGAGGTAAATTGCCAAACATTATAGTTGTGGATTCTATAAAATTGTTTCAAAGAGATAATTTTAACTTCACATTGAAAATCTCAATTATAAGGGCACATCTATCTAACGATGTTGATGGGTTCCATTGCTTAGTTTGACTGAGTTCCCATAAAATCATTTGTGTGGTTGATATTGATCCTATTTTTTTGGTTCAATTACAGATAACAAAGAATATGATCAATATCAAGCACACCAATGGTTTTATGGGAACTCGGTCAAATTAAGGAATGGAACCCATATACATCGTTTGATAGATGGGCTCTTATAATTGAGGCGTGTTGTTTGTGATAATGATATAGTGAGTATTGTTTATGGCAATTCACACTCCTTCATTATCCCATTCAACACGAGTCCTATTGCTCACATGCTTTTATATAATCCACAATATTTTCTTCGGCACACCTTGGTAATTTGTATCATATAAGAGTTGTTTGAAATCTGTCTCAAGGTATATAAAATAAAAATCGCATTTTTTATACAACCAACTGAATATTTTTTCTTTATTTTTTTTCTTTTCACAGCACATTGATCTATGGATTGGCTACATGTGGCATACTAGACCAGACGATATGGATTGGTCGATGGTTAGCTGCTTTTTTCTACCACTACTGATGAATGGATCGATGCCTTTGTTCTATGTAAACAAAGAAAAATACCCTCTTGGATGGGCTGATGTTGAACGTGTTTTTATCCCCATAAATGAACCTGAAACACATTGGTCTCTTGCTGTGTTTCACATCCGGACTGGTAAAGTTACATTCTATGATACGCAACCCCATCATGAGATTGAAACGCGTGATTTTTACCTGAGAATGAGGGATTGCCTAGAGAAAAGGCTTCTGGAAGTGCTGAAAGAAGCAGATTTGTTTGACCAGAAGGGAATCGATCCTATGTCCTATAGGATTACGTTTACGAATGCTGAGAACGTTCCAAGGCAGGGTGGGTTGTTTGACGACTATGGGGTGTGGGTCTGCATGTTTTTATTCAGGTATGTCATTTTACATAGCATTTAAAATACGTTTTCCAATCAACTATGATACTTGTACAAATACTTTTAGAATTATAATATGATACTTGTACAAATCTAATACTTGATACCTAATAAGATAAACATTCATTAAGCAACATGTAAGATACATGCAGTAGGATAGGCAAAGCTACACGCGCATTTATTTTTTCCCATCTTGGTTTGGTTCACCATTAATGGCCGACTTGCTGCTACTTGCCTCACCGTACACTTCTCGTCTGAGGCCTTCTAGAATTTTAGATGGCAATTGCATATTTGGTTCGGCATTTGGGCCATATCTTTCATAAATCTCCGGAAATATTACCTCTTTCAGAACCTTGTTTGACCATTGCCTATCTTCAGCGTTATATTTGAACGTAACTTTTTTAGGTTTTTTAGGCATATTTCCTAAGTAAATAAGTTTTATAGTAGGGTGAATATAAACCACCATGTGACAAGAACCCCTTAAATAGCAAAATCCTGACCACATGGCAAGACACATGTAAACAGTCCATATGTAGTCATCCTATAAATAGATAAATGTAGTCCACAAATTAGTAAAAATTGGCAGCTAAAAATTGGCAGCTAAAGCATATTCCTGACTGACGTTCGCTATTTTCGATGTGAATGG
>JARVZY010006531.1:0-17500 GCA_030686995.1 Artemisia argyi
CCAAGTAGGATTTGAACCTACGACCAATCGGTTAACAGCCGACCGCTCTACCACTGAGCTACTGAGGAACAACGGGGGATTCTATCTCATAGAGTTCCATTCCCGTTCTCAACCCATGACCAATATGAGCTCGAAGCTTCCTTCGTAACTCCCGGAACTTCTTCGTAGTGGCTCCCTTCCATGCCTCATTTCATAGGGAACCTCGAAGTGGCTCTATTTCATTATATTCCATCCATATCCCAATTCCACTCATTTAATATCCTTTTGGTGTCATTAACATAACAGATGTCGTTTCTAGTCTATCTCTTTCTATTTCTTTTCTATATATGGAAAGTTTCAAAATCATCATATAATAATCCAGAAATTGCAATAGAAAAGAAAAAGGGAGGTTTGTGATGATTTTGAAATCTTTTCTACTAGGTAATCTAGTATCCTTATGCATGAAGATAATCAATTCGGTCGTTGTGGTAGGACTCTATTATGGATTTCTGACCACATTCTCCATAGGACCCTCCTATCTCTTCCTTCTCCGAGCTCACGTTATGGAAGAAGGAACCGAGAAGAAGGTATCAGCAACAACTGGTTTTATTACGGGACAGCTCATAATGTTCATATCGATCTATTATGCGCCTCTGCATCTAGCACTGGGTAGACCTCATACAATAACTGTCCTAGCTCTACCGTATCTTTTGTTTCATTTCTTCTGCAATAATCACAAACACTTCTTTGATTATGGATCTACTACCAGAAATTCAATGCGTAATCTCAGCATTCAATGTGTATTCCTGAATAATCTCATTTTTCAATTATTCAATCATTTCATTTTACCAAGTTCAATGTTAGCGAGATTAGTCAACATTTTTATGTTTCGATGCAACAGCAAGATGCTATTTGTAACAAGTAGTTTTGTTGGTTGGATAATAGGTCACATTTTATTCATGAAATGGATTGGAAATATATATTTAATATTATATTATATGAATATAAAATTTAATTAATTAAAATATGAATATAAAATTTAATTAATTAAATTAATATTAAAGATTAAAAAAGTAGTAAATTACTAAAAAAATGGATACATAAGAAAAATAAAAGAACAGATAAGAGGAAATACGCCCACCCCCTACCGATTTAATAACCTCTGCTACAAAGAAACTCATAAGACCAACTCCATTTGGAATTCCATCAATTATAATTCTATCAAAAAAATGAGTTAATTTGGCCAATTTTCGCATCCCCCCAATGAAGAATGTTCCATAAAAAGAATCTATGTAACCCCGATTATATGACCAATCATATATAGCATTTTTTATTTTGTCATAAAAATTTCTCTTAGGACCCATTTTAACAAATGAATTAATTAAATCCAAATTTTGAAAAGATGAATAAACAGGTTTATATAAAAAAAATGCTATAAATATTCCGAAAGAGGCTATACTAACTGAAAAAACTGCATCTTTACAAAATTCATACCAATCTATTGAATTGTTTGAATTTTTATGTAAAAGATTTATAGACGGGGTTAACCATTTTGTTAAAATATCCACATCTTGATTGAAAGGAATTCCTAAGAATCCAACGAACAAAGTAAATAGAATTAATATAAGTATTGGGAATAACATAGTGTTATCTGATTCATAAGGATACAAAGAAGTCTTGGTATTGCCTAAATTAGGAATCGAAAGAAAAGGTTGGATCAGATTTCTTACATTGTCATCAATTTGATCTACTTTATTTGAAAAAAAGGAAGGACGGCCACTCTTGTTCATTTTTAATAAAGTTACCAAACGAAAGTTTTTGTTACTTATTTTTGAACCCTCTTTACCCCATAGAGATATTGAAAAGGGGGTATTCCTTTTTCCACTGTAATTTTGAAAATGAACGTTTAAATGTCCTTCAAAAGTAAGTAAATAGATCCGACACATATAAAATGCGGTTAATCCCGCGGTAGACCAAGCTATTATTGCAAAAATAGGTGAATACAACCAACTATCATTAAGAATTTCATCTTTGGACCAAAAACAAGCAAGAGGTGGAATACCACAAAGAGAAAGTGTACCTAATAAAAAAGAATTTTTAGTAATTGGTACATGTTTTGTTAAACCCCCCATAAGGACCATATTCTGACTTTTTTTTGGACAATATCCAACAAGAGTTTCCATTGAATGAATAACGGATCCCGACCCTAAGAACAATAACGCTTTTGAATAAGCATGAGTAATCAAATGAAATAAGGCACTGCGATAAGACCCCATACCTAAAGCTAACATCATATAACCCAATTGAGACATTGTGGAATAGGCTAAACCCCTCTTAATGTCTTTTTGAGCAAGAGCTAAAGTAGCTCCTAAAAAAACCGTTATTATCCCTATCAAAGAGATAAAATTCATTATGTGGGGTATGACTATGAAAAGAGGCATAAGTCGAGCTACAAGAAATATTCCCGCTGCTACCATCGTAGCAGCATGTATAAGAGCTGAAATAGGAGTCGGCCCTTCCATTGCATCAGGTAACCATACATGAAGGGGAAATTGTGCAGATTTAGCAATAGCACCGGCAAATAATAGAACAGCGCACAAAGTAACAAATAAAAAATTGACCTCATTATTAGAAATCAAGTTATTAAATATTTGGAATAAATCACGAAATTCGAAACTCCCCGTTACCCAATAAAACCCTAAAATGCCTAATAATAAACCAAAATCGCCAACACGATTAGTTACAAACGCTTTTTGACAAGCCTTTGCTGCAACAGGTCGTGTGAACCAAAATCCTATTAATAGATACGAACACATTCCAACTAATTCCCAAAAAATATAAATTTGTATCAAATTTGAACTAGTAACTAATCCCAACATGGAAGTACTGAAAAAACTCATATAAGCAAAAAATCTCAAATACCCGTGATCATGAGACATATAATTATCACTATAAATAAGAACTAAAATTCCAACAGTAGTGATTAATATTGACATAATAGAAGTAAGTGGATCAATCAAGTATCCAAATTCTAAAGAAAAATCATTATTGATAATCCAAGACCATACATATTGATAGACAGAACTGCTATTTATTTGCTGAATAGACAGATTTATGGAAAAAATCATGACTATACTTAACAATAAAACGCTCTGAAAAGCCCACATACGACGAAGACTTTTTGTTGCCGTCGGAAAAATAAGAAGTCCCAACCCTATTAACATAGGAACTGGAAGTGGAAGAAAAGGTATTATCCACGCATATTGATATGTCTGTTCCATAAAAAAAGTTTTTTTTTTCTTAATTAATTGTTTCCGATTCACCGGATCTTAGCTCTTTCGAAAAAGTAAATAAAAAATAAAGATATGCACTAACTTATTTAATAATTTATATTTATATTAGTATTTATTCTGAGTCTTTTCAAAATTGTTCAAATATGCAAAACAAGAAGTTACAATTGGTCAAATGATATAACCAAGTGACATATAAAAACGAATACTTATAATAGGAAAGTAGGAAAATAAAAAATATTATTAATATTCATACAGCAAGTATAAAATTTTAGGCTAAAAAGAGTACTTGATGCTAATATGAATTAGAGGATTAACTAAGGTCGTTGGTCTAATGAAATAAAACCTCTTGATTTTAGTTAGTTTATTTAAACTCATTAACTAATTCATTATGGGATTTATTGTTTTCCATTTCAATCAAAACAATTTATTAGGAATATTTGGAAAGTTTATAAGATTATACCTCTAAAATGAACTTTTTATCGAGCAAGGATAAAAAATGACTGAGATCCTTTTTTATCAAACTACATACCCTTTAACAGATTTTTTACTAGTATCATTCGAGTTTTAAAGTTTAGGTGTATTTTTTTTTTTTCAAGTTTTACTAAAAAAAGACTCAATTTATTAGGCAAAAGTTTACAAGGTATTTTATTACATGTAAATAAAATATAGAATGACTAAAATAAAGGTATTTTAGGTTCTTTATTTCTTTTGATTTCTATCCCATAGCAGATGAGATATAAATAACGAGAACTAAGAGTTCAAAACCAAAAATTTTTGGTTTTACAAAGAGTGTATGGAATCAAAATTTTGTTATTTCGAGTCATTTTTTATTTTCACGGATCTTTGACGTATCTAGATTTCTATGAAGAGAATCTTTTAGAAAAAAAAAATAGATAATGAATATAAGATAAGAAATAATAATTCGTTTTGAACAATAGATGTCTTTCACATCCAACTATAACAATGACTAACTTCTTCTTTTTTAAATGGCAGTTCCAAAAAAACGTACTTCGATATCAAAAAAGCGTATTCGTAAAAATATTTGGAAAAGGAAAGGATATTGGGCGGCATTAAAAGCTTTGTCATTAGGGAAATCTCTTTCTACCGGGAATTCAAAAAGTTTTTTTGTACGACAAACAAATAAGTCCTAAAATATTGGAATAATTTGGAATGGATTTGACTAAAAAAATTGGATCAGTAATTAATATCTCAGTAATTTGTTAATTTAATATTAAAGTTAATATAAAATTAACAATTGGCAGTTCCTATTCTAATCAATATGAAATAGACTCTTAATCTTATAAAAAGAAGAAGTATTCTTCTTTCTAAATTCTAAAAATAAAAAATAAATATATATAAGATTTTTTATTTGATTTTTTTAGTATATTTTCATTCAGATTTTGGTGGTGGGGAGTCTTCTTTTCCCCATCGACTTTTAAAAGAATAAATAATGAAAAAATTTTATATTTATCAGGAAGGGCAGATAGAATATTTTTAGTTCAAATTAATTAATTGTTCAAACTAATCCATTCCGTGTTAAAGATTTTTGGATAACTTTCTGACTTCTTAATTTATTATATATACTATATTTAATTTATTTTCCATATATATCCAATTTTCAGCCCAATGAAAAATCCAATAAAAGAACTTAATTGTTGAGATATTATTATATGTGCAAGTGGCAATTTGGAGTAATCCAAAATAGACATATTTTAGATTCATTGATAAAATTTAGTTTGTGTTTCAAATTGAATTTATTAAATCAGATAAACCAGAAATAATGACAATAAAAGAAAAAAGTTTTTGAGTCTATCGAAGAATTCTATCGTTGCAAGAGTCGTATTTTAGAATCGGCTAAACTACGTCAAAGCCCTAAAACCAGACACCTTAAAGAAACTACTGAACCTTTAAATTGACTTTTTTGAACTCTTTTTTTTTTATATCTTTACTAAAATTGAGTGAATTGACTTGTTCAATCTCGACGATTGAATATAAATAGGTTATTATGAGTTCGAGCAAGCCGCTATGGTGAAATCGGTAGACACGCTGCTCTTAGGAAGCAGTGCTAGAGCATCTCGGTTCGAGTCCGAGTGGCGGCATGCCATCTTCTAAAAGATATCAAATAGATCCTATAATAAAATTAAATTAAATTCCCAATTTCTATTTCTTAATTAATACGGGGGGATCCCCCGTTTTTTCATTTTTATGATATTTTCAACTTTAGAGCATATATTAACTCATATTTCCTTTTCTATTGTTTCAATTGTAATTACAATTCATTTGATAAGCTTATTGGGCAATCAAATTAGAAAACCATATTATTCCTCAGAAAAGGGGATGATAGCTACTTTTTTATGTCTAACAGGATTGTTAATAACTCGTTGGATTTATTCGGGCCATTTTCCACTAAGTGATTTATACGAATCCTTAATTTTTCTTTCATGGAGTTTCTCCCTTATTCATATAGTTCCTTATCCTTATTTCAAAATAAGAAAAAATTATTTAACAACAATAACTGCCTCAAGTACTATTTTTACCCAAGGCTTTGCTACATCGGGTCTTTTAAATGAAATACATAAACCCACAATATTAGTACCTGCTCTACAATCGGAATGGTTAATAATGCACGTAAGTATGATGATATTGAGCTATGCGGCTCTTCTTTGTGGATCATTATTATCAGTAGCACTTCTAGTCATTACATTTAGAAAACTTTTTTATAGTTCTAAAAGTAATAATTTATTAAAATTAAACGGGTCATTTTCTTTTGGTGAAATCCAATACAAGAATGAAAGAAACAATATTTTTCAAAAAAAATATTTTTTTTCCTGTTAATAATTATTACAAGGCCCAATTGATTCAACAATTAGATTATTGGAGTTATCGTGTGATTAGCCTAGGATTCATCTTTTTAACCATAGGTATTCTTTCAGGAGCAGTATGGGCTAATGAAGCGTGGGGATCATATTGGAGTTGGGATCCAAAGGAAACTTGGGCGTTTATTACTTGGATCGTATTCGCAATTTATTTGCATACTCGAACAAATAAAAATTTGCAGGGGACAAATTCCGCAATTGTGGCGACTATAGGTTTTCTTATAATTTGGATATGCTATTTTGGGGTCAATCTATTAGGAATAGGGCTACATAGTTATGGTGCATTTACGTTAACCTCTAGTTAAACTAAAGAAAAGTTACAAACAGAATACGGTATATATAAAATTGCGTCAACCGGCGAGAACCATGTGAATCAAGTAGTGTAGTGATTCACGCGGTTCTCGCAAAGACCAAGCGGATTGGGCGAAAATTCAAATTCATATTTTGTTTTTACTTTATTTAAAATTTAAGAAAATAAAAATACTTTTATTTTTTCTTTAAAAAAACTATCTATAAAAATAATTAGATAGAATACCTTCAACCTTGTCAACTGATAGTGAAAGAACAAAATCGGGATACATACCAATACCTATTACAGGTAGAAAAATGGAGATGGAAACAAATAACTCGCGCGGTCCAGAATCAAAAACATAAGAGTTTGGAGTATTAAATAACTTGTATCCATAGAACATCTGGCGTGACATAGATAATAAATAAATAGGAGTTAATATCATTCCAATTGCCATTACAAAAGTGATGGCAATTTTGGGCATTAAAAGATATTTTTGGCTAGTAATTATTCCTAAAAAGACTATAACTTCTGCAACAAAACCACTCATACCCGGTAATGCAAGGGAAGCCATGGAAAAGCTACTGAACATCGTAAATATTTTTGGCATGGGGATAGCTACTCCGCCCATTTCATCGAGATAAACAAGACGTATTCTATCATAACTCGTTCCTGCCAAGAAAAAAAGTGCAGCACCAATAAATCCATGAGAGATTATTTGTAAAATAGCTCCATTGAGTCCCGTATCGGTTATAGAAGCAATTCCTATAAGTATAAAACCCATATGAGATACCGAGGAATAGGCTATTCTTTTTTTTAAATTACGTTGGCCGGGAGATGTTGAAGCTGCATAGATTATTTGTATTGTACCTACTATCATCAACCAAGGAGAAAATATAGAATGAGCGTGTGGTAATAATTCCATATTAATCCGAATCAATCCATACGCTCCCATTTTTAATAAAATTCCGGCTAGAAGCATACAAGTACTGTAATGTGCCTCTCCGTGGGTATCTGGTAACCATGTATGTAGGGGTAGAATCGGTAATTTGACAGCAAAAGCGATAAAAAATCCAATATAGAATATTATTTCCAAAGCCACAGGATACGACTGATTAACTGATGTTTCAAAATTTAATGTTGGTTCATTAGAACCATATAAACCGATACCCAGAACTCCCATTAAGAGAAAAATGGAACCCCCCGCCGTGTACAAAATAAATTTTGTGGCTGAATAGAGACGTTTCTTTCCTCCCCACATGGATAGAAGTAGATAAACCGGAATTAATTCTAATTCCCACATGATAAAAAAAAGTAAAAGGTCCCGAGAAGAAAATGATCCTATTTGACCGCTGTACATTGCTAACATCAAGAAATGGAATAATCGAGAATCCCGAGTAACAGGCCAGGCCGCTAAGGTAGCTAAAGTAGTGATAAATCCTGTTAATAAAACGGGTCCTATAGACAGTCCATCTATTCCTAATTTCCAACGGAAATCAAAAAAATTGATCCATTTATAGTCGTCTACTAGTTGGATTAATGGATCGTCCAATTGGAAATGATAACAGAATACATAGGTTGTTAGAAGAAGTTCTAACATGCATATACATATAGTATACCACCTAATTACCCTATTTCCTTTATGGGGAAGAAAGAAAATTAAGGAACCCGCAAATATTGGTAAAACTACAATTATTGTTAACCAAGGAAATTTGTTCGTGGTAAAGACAAGATACGCTTGGACCAGAAAAACATGTGCCCAAAAATATCTTATTTTTGGGCACATGTTTTGGCGGTAAAAAAAAATGGACTCAAGGAGAGGTTTCTGTAACGTATTAATAAGCTATACCCATACTGCGGGTTGTTTCATGCCATAAATAAACCCGAACACTCAAGAAATCCGTTGGGCAGGCGGATTCGCATCTCTTACAGCCGACACAATCCTCTGTTCTTGGAGCGGAAGCTATTTGTTTGGCTTTACATCCGTCCCAAGGTATCATTTCTAATACATCCGTAGGACAGGCTCGGACACATTGAGTACACCCAATACATGTATCATAAATCTTTACTGAATGCGACATTGGATCGATATTTTTGAACGTGATAAAGTTTCAATCTAGTAAATTGATAAATGAATTATATATTTAAATACTAATACTAGATGAATCGATGAGTTACCCGGTTTTTTCTGGATTGACAGTGCCAAACTACTTTGATTTCTTATCTTTGTGATAACATGATCATACCTTACGTGGCACACATGCTAATTTTAATTGATTTATGAAAATTCTAATTTTATTTTAATAGGATAATATTACTTATTCAACAAATTAGATTGATTTATACGAGTTGATTTTCTGTTACGATAAATTGATGAAACAATGGCGAGTCCAATAGCGGCTTCAGCAGCTGCAATAGCTATAACAAAAATAGAAAAAATTGCTCCTTTTAATTGACGACTATCAAAAAAATCAGAAAATGTTACAAAATTGAGATTAACCGCATTTAATATAAGTTCAAGACACATAAGAGCCCTAACCATATTTCTACTTGTAATCAATCCATATAGACCGACAGAAAATAAATAGGCACTCAAAACAAGTACATGTTCGAGCATCATTAACCAACTCCTCATCAATCTCGATTCATTTCAATATGAACAACAATTTAACCAATTGGATTGACTAGAATAATGAAATAAAGGAATATATTGGGAATAGATCAAACTAATAAAGACTTTCTCTTTTATATCCAAAGTCAAATAGAAAAAGGAAATGCATCTGATAGCTCATAACAAGGGTTTTCCGGTTCTAAAGAGTTATTATTGACGAGCTACAGCAATTGCGCCGATTAACGCAACTAAAAGAATTAGTGAAATAAATTCAAACGGAATAAAAAAATCTGTTGATAAATGAATCCCAATTTGTTGACTATTACTTATCAGATCTTGCTCTATAATCTGGCTTGCTTTTGTAGTCCAAATAATCCCGTACCATGACGTATCTGGAATAGTAGTAATTAGTGAAAAAAAAATACTTGTGCAGACCACGGAAGTTACTCCATCTCCCACGGTCCAAAGGCGGAAATCTTTGGAATATTCTGAACCATTTATGAACATCACAGCAAAAATGATTAAAACATTTATGGCTCCTACGTAAATAAGGAGCTGCGCGGCAGCTACAAAATGCGAGTTTGATAGAATATAGAATAAAGATATACAAACAAAAACAAATCCCAATGAAAAGGCAGAATAAATGGGATTGGGAAGTAATACTACTCCCAGACCCCCTAATATAAGACCCAATCCCAGAAAGACTAAAAGAAAATCATGTATTAGTCCAGGTAAATCCATTATATATAAAATAAGAGATAAATAAATCAAAATCTTTCATAACTTTATTGACACCCGGTCAGGAAAAAAGAGGGAAATCTACTTTTTTATAATAGTTCTTAATTATTATTAAATTAAAAATTCCATTTTCATGGATATGGATTGATGTAGATATAGTTATTGGCCTAATCTCTCGAAAGAGTAATTTAAATCTATATATTTGCAAATCCTCAATATAGTCATAGAAATTTAATATAAATTAAAACATGATTCTCGTCTCCTAATCAATATAATCAATATAATTATGAATATATTAATAAAATTCTAGTTATTCACCAAATAAAAAGCCTCATTCTTTTAGATCAAAATGAGTTATTAAGTTTTTATTTCAGGCAAATTTAAAATTGTTCGAATTGTGTAATCGTCAATTACTGACATTGGTAACCGACCCAAAGCAATTTGATTATAATTCAATTCGTGACGATCATAAGTAGAAAGTTCATATTCTTCAGTCATTGATAAACAATTTGTTGGACAATACTCAACGCAATTACCACAAAATATACATACTCCAAAATCAATACTGTAATTAAGCAATCGTTTCTTTCTAATATCAGTTTCCAATTTCCAATCAACAACGGGCAGATCTATAGGACATACGCGAACACATACTTCACAAGCAATGCATTTATCAAATTCAAAGTGGATTCGGCCGCGGAAACGCTCGGATGTAATCAATTTTTCATAGGGGTATTGAATAGTTACAGGTAAACGATTCGCGTGTGATAAGGTAATCATAAAACCTTGACCAATATACCTTGCGGCTCGTACTGTTTGTTGGCCATAATTCATGAACTCAGTTACCATAGGGAACATATCGTGAATATCTATAAAAAATAGGATACTTGTTTCTTTCTCTTGTTTGGGACAAGTCATGAATATAGAAGTATTTTTACAGTGAAAGAAGTTGGGAAGAAGTTGTTAATAATAGATTACCTAGAGAAATAGGTAAAAGAAATTTCCATCCAAGATTTAATAATTGGTCCATTCTCAGCCTCGGTAAAGTCCATCTTGTTGCGATAGGAATGAACAAGAACAAATAAGTTTTAGCTAATGTAATAAAGATACCAATTATTGTTCCAAAGACTCTACCCCTTTTAGTAATTTCAAAAAGCTCGGGAACAAATATGTATGGAATAGAAAGATTCCAACCCCCCAAGTAAAGAACTGTTACGAATAATGAAGAAACTAGTAGATTTAAATATGAAGCAACGTAAAATAAACCAAATTTGATACCGGAATATTCGGTTTGATAACCTGCTACTAATTCTTCTTCTGCTTCTGGTAAATCAAAAGGTAATCGTTCACACTCTGCTAGGGAAGAAATTAGAAAAACTAGAAATCCTATAGGTTGACGCCACAAATTCCATCCCCAAAAACCATATTTTGACTGCGCTTCCACTATATCAACGGTACTTGAACTGTTAGATAATCATAGTGGATGATAACATCACTGTTCCCACCCCTATTGCAGAACCGTACATGAGATTTTCACCTCATACGGCTCCTCAAAGGTCACAAATAAATCTAAGGACCCGTCCTTATTTATTTTTCTTGATATGTTTGTAGGATAAATAGAGATAAAATGAAATCTATTGTAAGGTCCCCATTAGACACTGGAATTCTGTCTGCTATATTTATTTATACTATAATAAAATAAATTTATACTATAATAAAATAAAGTGCTTCTGAATTCATCTTCTCTTTTAATAATTTAATCTTTGTTGAGTAATAACTTAATCCTTGAATAAAATCTTTCTTGTAACAATATCTATAGATATTTCAACCTAACGTTTTCAATTACGAAATCCAATTAGACCTTGCATTAGTTCATGAATCATGACAAGAATTCTATCTCTATATAGAGAAAGAAAAAAAGATATTTTTTTTTTTAGCGCATTCAGTCTTTCGATTTTTTTCGTTCCTATTCTCCTTTCTCAAAAAAAGGGGACCTTAAACAAAGTTAAAGGATTACTTCGTTCTTGATAGTTATTTACTTAATCGGTGAATAGAAGTATACTCTGGATCGGAATCGTGGGAAGTACTCCTTGATCATTTCTACCAATTTAAAGCCCCAATTATAATTCTTTTTATACACAGAATACACTTACATAATCTCTATTACGAATCCTTTGTGTACCTTAGTGTTCCTAGCTATCCACTTATTTTTATCAATCCACTTTTGGGTAATACATATGCTAATAGATAGTAAAAACCTCATAAAGTAGATCTTTTGAACCCGCTTCAAGTCATCATGATTAATCAATCAATCTTGGGGTAAACAGTCTCTAATACTTAATGTTTACTTTTATTAACTCTTGTACATAGGAAATGAGATTCAATCTTTTACTGCAAATTTATAAGCCGTTTCTTTCACTCATATAACTATCTGGTTTCCTTCATCAACCCCCGAATAATGAATAAAAAACGAAAATATATATTCAACTCATGACATTTCCTTCCTAGAAAGAAAAAGTAGGGTCAAATTTATGTCTTAACGAATCACACGTAGAGATATTGATAACACACATAGAGTTAATGGTATTTCATAACTAATTGATTGAGCAGCAGCTCGTAGACCACCTAAAAAAGAATATTTATTATTGGAGCCATATCCTGACATAAGAAGGCCGACAGGAGCTATACTTGAAATAGCAATCCATAAAAAAACACCGATACTGAGATCGGCTAAAACAAGATGATCCCCAAAAGGAATTACTAAATAACTTAATAAAACGGATATTACTGCTATAGACGGTCCAATACTGAATAAACGAGTATCTCCTCTAGATGGAAGAAGATTCTCTTTGAAAAGTAATTTGGTACCATCTGCTAGAGCTTGAAGAATTCCCAAAGGTCCTGCGTATTCAGGACCAATACGTTGTTGTATACCTGCAGATATTTCTCTTTCTAACCAAACAATTACTAGTACACCTATTGTGATTCCTAATACAGGAGTAAAAATAGGGATAAGCATCCATATGATCCCATAGACCTCTTTTAAGGATTCCAATCTAGAAAAAGAATTGATAGCTTGTACTTCTGTTGTATCCATTATCATTTTAACGATCAACTTCTCCCATAATGATATCTATACTACCTAGTATCGTCATAATATCAGCCAATTTCATCCTTTTAACTAACTGAGGAAGAATTTGCAAATTAATAAATCCTGGCGGTCTAATTTTATATCGCCAAGGAAAAACACCCTTATCTCCTATCAGAAAAATTCCCAATTCTCCCTTTGGTGCTTCAACTCTCACATAAAGTTCTTGCTTCGACAATTCAAAAGTCGGAGAAGGTTTTTTACTAATGAATCGATAATCAAAGTCATTCCATACAGTATCTTTTGCTCTATCAAAACGGCGTATTTCTAAATTTTCATAGGGCCCTCCCGGAATTCCTTCTAGCGCCTGTTGAATAATTTTTATGGATTCCGTCATTTCACTGATTCGTACTAAATAACGAGCTAATGAATCCCCCTCTTTTTGCCATTGGACTTCCCAATCAAATTCGTCGTAACACTCATAATGATCAACTTTACGAAGATCCCATTGTATTCCGGAAGCTCGTAGCATAGGTCCCGACAAACCCCAATTTATTGCTTCCTCTCCACCAATAATGCCTACTCCTTCAACTCGTTCTAAAAAAATGGGATTCCGTGTAATAAGCTTTTGATATTCGGCAATTCCTGTTAAAAAGTAATCGCAAAAATCCAAACATTTATCTATCCAGCCATGAGGTAAATCAGCAGCGACTCCTCCAATACGAAAAAAATTGTGCATCATTCGCATACCGGTGGCAGCTTCGAATAGGTCATATATCAATTCTCTTTCTCGAAAAATATAGAAGAAAGGAGTCTGTGCCCCAATATCTGCCATAAAAGGGCCAAGCCATAACAAATGTGAAGCTATACGACTTAACTCCAACATAATGACTCTGATATAACTGGCCCTTTTAGGGACTTGAATATTCCCTAATTGCTCTGGTGCATTTACAGTTATTGCTTCTGTGAACATAGTAGCTAAATAATCCCAACGTGTTACATAAGGCAAATATTGTATAATTGTTCGATTTTCCGCAATTTTTTCCATACCTCTGTGTAAATAACCCAATATTGGTTCACAGTCAATAACATCTTCACCATCTAGAGTAACAATGAGTCGAAGAACACCATGCATTGATGGGTGGTGAGGTCCCATATTGACTATCATGAGGTCTTTTCTTGTAGCTGGTACAGTCATAGGTTTTTCCTGATTCATTCTTCCATGAATTGCTGAAAGCGAAAAGAAGTTCATCAAACTTTAAGCGAATAATTCAAACTAACTCTTCAAATTAACGAGTTTTTCTCTCTCGAATATCCAACTGTCCTATTAATTCTTTATAACGTGCTCTGTTTTTTTTTGACAAATAAGCCAGCAGCCGTTGACGTTTTCCCAGAATTTTCCGCAGACCTCTCTGAGATAAATAGTCTTTTTTGTGTAATTCCAAATGTGAGGTAAGTCTCCGTATCTTGTTGGTGAAACTTACTACTTGAAATTCAACGGATCCGCTATTTTCTTTGTTTTCTTCTTGTTCTTGCAAAATAATTGAAATAAATGAATTTTTTACCATAAAAGAATTTCACACTCCCCTTTTTACAGATAGTTATTTTATTGGATCAGTAATAATATAGTAATAATAATGTAAGAAATTTTAATGTAGTATACACAATAATCAAAAATTTTTTATAGATTCCTGTTTTTTTCAATGAACATTAATGAATCCTTTTTTGGAGTTCATTTGTATAGTCATACAAAAAGAGGATACCAAATCGTTTAGTACGAAGATTCTGTTGATTAATTTATAGCTTTAATTTTTACGCCATTTACTTATCCTAGAGGGGGATGTAAGACAGCGCATATGAGCATCGGGTTGTTTGCATATAACATGGATATTTACAGATCACGGACAGAAAAACAAAAATGAAAAATCTGATTGATAGAACAACATAATATATAGAAAACTCAAAAATTTAAATCAGGGGTACATATATATCCTTAACATACTCAAGCGGCTCCCATTATTGGTATCAAACCAATAGCGATTCATACAAGCTAAATCTTCTAATCGATAATTAGGCCAAAAAAATAACTTGAATTTAATTAATTCATTTTTTTTTCGGTCGAAATTTTTACTTTCATCCAAAAATTGACTCCAATTTTTTATCTTGTTCTCCTTGGAAAATGTTTTATTTCTATGCGCACCATTCTGATTCTTTAAATTCAAATTGAAAGAAATTAGAATTCGCAATTCTCTACGACGTCTAGATGATAAAATTTTTTCAGGAACAAGCAAATCATAATTATTTTTGTCTTTATTTAGAGTTTTCCTTTTATGTCTTGGAATGGATTCATCAAAATTATTCTTAGCAACATTTTTGGGGTTTCGGTATCTTTGATTACTTTGGTGCTTACTTTTATGAACCAATGAAATACCTATGATTTGATACATAAAAAACTGTCCGTCATTTTTTACAGATAGACGGGTAGGTTCCATAATTAATATTCCCTTTTTCGTTAATTGTGTAAGATTTAAACGCCTTCTCATTATATCCAGATTCATTTCTTTCCTTTGAATATAGGATATAGTAATTTTTCTTACATTTATGAGGCTAAGCAGGAGACCATATATCTGGATATTATTCATCATTTTTTGATTCAATTGATTCAAACGTCCAGTCCATCTTAATTGAAAAGGAAAATCTCCTTTAAGCAATACTTTTAGTTTTTCGATCGATTCTAAAAAATATTCTTCAATATTGTTTTGATTCTTTAATTCAAAATATTGTTTTGAATTTGATGGTCTAAAATTTAAAAAATATTCATTCGCCTCTTGTTTTCCTTTGATATTTGGATTTTCACTAAAATTTGGATTGATATTCAAATTAAAAAGAAGTAAGTTGCTTGGGATAAACCAAGGTTTCTCTTTATATTTATGATAAAGTATTAAAAACTCTGGAAATAAAAAAACTTTCGGATTCGATATGAGGTGATTTAAGATTAAGAATTTTTCATTCATTCCCATCCAATCAAAAGACACCCCCATCCAATCAAAAAAGACCTTTTTATAATTGATTTCGGAATTTGATTTAATTGGAAGATAAAAAAGACCATTATTATGAGAATTCTCCGTTATTTGGTCCTTATTAGGTTCAACCTGAATATTTGTATTAAATTTCCAACCCAAATATTTTCTATCTGTATTTTTTTCCATATATATAATATCACTTTTTTCTAGATAATTCTTGATAGGAATATTATTGAGTATGTTAAAAAAAGTTTCTTTATTTTTGGTGGAATTTTCTTGCTTCTTTATTGTTTCTAATGATGATCTATAAATATCAGACTTATTCTTAGTTTCAGAATTCATATATTTATATGAGAAAAGATCATATCTATAGTTTTTTTGAAAATTCTCCTCTTTATTTGGTAATAAATATACTTTCCAATTTTGTTTTTTTTTGTAATCCAATAATGGGTCTTTTTCATAGGAATACCTTTTCTTTAAATCATCATTTTGAGACATTTGAGACATATGGCATTGATTTATTTGATTTCGCCATTTTTGTGGGACTAATGTAGACCATGTAATCTGAGATAAATCATATTGATAATGACTTCTTAACCAGTTTTTCCATGGATTCTTTTCATAATTTGAAAGTTTGTTATGTCTTACTTTGGAATCAAATATTCCTTGTGTTCCAAAAAAATCCTTTATTTCATTCTTAAGAAAAAAAGATGGTCCATTATATTGAAGAATAGATCTTAACTTATTGAAGTTAATAACTTGGGTTTGTGATAATTTAAAAAATACATATTTTTGTGACAAGTAAGATAAATCAAAAAAAATATGTGGCTTCTGCTTACTATTTCTAAGATTATCAAAAGCCTTTTTTATAGTCATAGGCGAAATGAAGTCAATTTTATTTTGTTTTTTTTTATTAATTCTTTCTTTATCTTTATTTATTTCATTATTGTCAATGTATTTTTCAAGAATTTTTTTTGTTGATTCCATAAAAAGTTGTAGAGAAATTCTGCGCATATTAATTATACATAAAAAGATATCTACGTATATTTTTTCAATGCAAAATTGAAATATTAATTCAATATTTTTTCTTTTTAATATTTTCCAAATTTTTGGGGGTGATTCTCGATTAGTCTTTTTATTTTTTTTCATTATTTCTATTTGATTTCTGATTGTGTTTCTTCTATCAATTCTATGTTTAATCTCTTCTTTTGCCTGTGAATAATCTCTAGATTTATTTTGACTAAATGATTCATGAATTATCTGAGTGCTGATTATCGAATCCTTTTCTGTTTGAGTTTCACTTGATTCATATATTTCTCTCGGTATAAATAATGGAATTTTCTTTCCTTTTAAAAGTATTTGTTTTAAAAAGAAAAATGCTTTTTCTTGTTGCTTTGTTATTTTTTTTAAAACTCTTTGAACTCTAAAATTAAAATTTCTTATTTCGACTTTGTAGTCTATATCTTTAAAAACGGGTTCAAAAAAGGAAGGTGTTTTTCGAGGAGGACCAAAAGGATATTCTGTTTCCATTCCCAAAACTGTTAAAAAACAAGAATCAAAATCATCTTGTTGCTTTCGATCTCTATCAGAGAGTCGTAGCTTA
>JARVZY010006532.1:0-26115 GCA_030686995.1 Artemisia argyi
ATTACCCAACTAATCAACCCTCACAACTTACTAAACCTTGTAACCCATGGATATTATGCCCCTAAAACCACTTACAAACTTAATAAACTAATAACAAAGTGTACCAAGCAAACCTTTGTTGCCCCCTTTCACCTCTACTCGACTTGACAAAGACTCAAAGCTAGGGACAAGATTGTCTCCCTTCGAATGACACTTGAGTAACATGTTTCACCATGCCAAACATACAACCACCTTGCCATCCTATATAAACCTACATTAAATGCACTCAAAACTCACACACACTCGAAAACTATTCACTCTCCATTCTCTTGGGTACTGTCGAAGAAACACAAGGAGGACACAAGCAAGGGTTGAATAAGGGACGAGTTGGATAACTAAGTTTGGGTACAAGATCATTTCACGAAGAGGGTATCACTTGGGTTTGCTCTCGTTGCTCATACACTCGATATCATCACCACCATACTTGGTGTTGTAAGTTTTCGCACCTATTTCATTTCCTACTCTTATACAATCATGCATATCACGTTGAGTTTTATCACACGACACACGTATGATTTTTAATATAAGTTTTCGTTACACTTCAACTTTCAACACTTGCCTCAACACCCCTAGAAATGCCCTCGCCATATCATTTCTACACGTACAACCCACCTATGTTTTTCGATCACCTAATTATACGGCTCACCCACAATCGAATTAACCTAACATGCATGACTCACTCGACTTTGTGACACGAAAACTAGACCAAAAACAAATGCTAGTCGAACATGTATTTAAAGCAAAGAAGACACCCATTTGGGCCTTACCGGGCTAACAAGCCCAAACGAATTTCCCTATAAGATTTTTGACTTAATAATTTTCGAATGGAAACTGGTTACTAAAACCGATTTTTACAAACAATAAAGGATAAAAATGGTAACTTATATAAAGGTAAAAGTTAACTTTTTCGAAAACTAGATTTTGGACTATTTTTGCAATAAGTCCCACGTTGGGGACTAAATGTGACAAATATGAAAACTTTCGGTCTATTTTTGGAAACTGCCGAATTGAATTAAATGGAGGGTATAAACCGTAATTTTTCAAAGTTTGGGGAACAAAATGTAAAAAGTTTCAAAAAGGACCATATTGTAATTATTATTAACCAAAGGGTACAAAGTGTAAATTTTGTAAAAGTTAAAGGTTAAATTGTAACAAGTTATATTTTTATAATTAATTATACAAACCTTATATAAACATATATAAGTATTTTCTTTAACTTTATATATATATATATATATATATATATATATATATATATATATATATATATATATATATATACATAACCTTATTAAAAATATTTAAACATAAATATTTTTAAACGATATTATTTTCACGACGAGATAATATTTAATCAAACACCGATTTGTATCAACACTAACAATAACTACGTAAAGTTATTTGGAATATATTTTAAGACACCCGAACGGATATCACCTTACACGTGATATATCACACGTCACTTACGACACGAATCTAAAACACCGATTACAATATATTTATAGGTCGCAAGTCGGAGGAATTTCATTGCTAGTCATAGCAATACACCATCCCTTTGAGCACCGTTGTGATTCACACACACTTTTCAGGTGAGTTCATGGTCCCACATTTTTAATTGTTTTTAAACCCCGTGGGGAGATACATGCTATAAATCGAACACAAGTATTTTTCTGTATGCTGTTATCACCTGATATTGCCTAAGTTGACACATGTGCTACAAGTCCCTCATATCACGAACCTTAGTCACTTGCGAGTGAGCGCGAATATAGTTGATAGATCTATTGGAATGGCAGCCTGCCTCTGTCAAGGTGATCACTTGGCAGGAGGTGTGCTATATTCGAGGTATTATAGAAATTTGGCACATTTCCTGTCACCGAGGGCCCCTTGTCATTTACATCCGCTGTGTTGTAGATGATTGCTATTATCTTTATGATATGTCAAATCAATGTTAAGGCTTGTGTTTCGTGAGGCTTAGGAGCAATATTACACCCGATTTAGTCAAGACCTGTCTATCTTGGCTTGTTTATTTCAAATGCTTGACTTGTGTTCACACTATTACAATTTAAACTACTATGGATTCACTCAACCTTTGTGTTGACTTTTTAAGCATGTTTATCTCAGGAAATTAGCAAGCATGGCGGCACGGAGCTGGCAAAAGGGCACAGGACCTCCCTTTGATTTCAATAATTATATCATTCTTTACAAACTCATCACTTCTTTTGCTAAACAATTAACATTTTGGAAAAATGTTTGTAACTCTGAATATTTGAGTTTTCATGGAATGATATTGACTATCTTTTGAATTGTTTTCTATGAGTATGACTGTGTACTAAGCTGTAATGACCCCGATTAGACTTCCGCTGCTTAATCAAATTTCGGGGTGTTACAATACATCTCTTGCTAAGGTAATAATACGTCTTATCCATTCTCGGATGTATCAAATACCTTTCATGATTGATGTCCTTACGCTTCCTCTCAATGGAACCAATAGCTGGAACGCAAAGTACATTCCTCCATCTTCGTTCCTTTCCATTTACTGGTCTAAACCAAGTAATCATTCTTCTTACATGTTCTCAACCTTGAGCCTCTCTCTCTAGGCTGCCAGTATCATCCTCTTAACTCCGAACTGAATTATCATAATCATTGCTCACAAACATCCAAGTTTCACTCGTTCACTCCCGCTCAGCGCTCTTACCACGATGTCCTCCCTTCCTTGACGATAGCGAATCAGACAATCGTAGTCACTGAAAAAACCACACCCAACTTCTCTTCAACATATATTAACCTCTTGTCAAATATATGCTAAAGATTCTTATGATCTGGGTAGACCACACTCTTTGCTCCATAAAATATCATCTCCAAGTTCTACTCCCCAACTTTTAATCATGTATCACATAGTTCCTCTCATGGATCTTCCACCTCCGCGATGCCTACGCAATCTATAGAAGATAGAAATGAATCGCCAATAGTACCTGCCATTTCTAAGGACAATCGTCTCTCATATGGTGTCTTAGATACTTTCTACTCTTTACCACTTTTACCTTACTAGTGTCCACAAACACTCGCTACCGTTGACCACCTTCCTGAAGAACGTACATCTCAAAGCTACACCTCTCACTTGGACACTTGGCAACATCCTCTTCTTCTTTAACGAACAAATTGATAATCGAAACGACAATCTATCCTAAGTAGACGACGCGAACCATGAAACCGGTCGAACTAAAACGTATATCAACGAACTCAAAAGGGGTACGAATTACCGAATAGCGAAGTAGCGAACATCAAAATCAAAGCTAGAAAAACACAATGAGAAATTTTCCCAATAAAAGTAGATACGGATAAAATATTTCATGAAAACCCATACAAAGAAAATACACATACCCATAAAACATCCACAAGCGTACCTCAACGAAAGAAACACTCGATGAATCAAATACATAACAAGTTTGGTAAATGAGGACCATAGACAGTTCTTATTCCCGTACTCGACCTTCTCAAAAACAAATGAACACCGTTTTTCACAAGACATATCTTAAACTTATACATTTTTTTTTAAATATATATAAACCATTTTATGTAAGACATCAACATAGCCATTTTTTTACACTTCATTTTGACCATAAAAATAATAGTTTCCAACAAATAACCTTGAAATACCCAAAACGAATTTGTAAAATGCCATAAAGACTCTAACACAACCTCTTAATCGAACGCGAAAGACTTGAAGAACTCCGTAATCAAAATAATCCTCAAACGAACTCATACCAGTGAACACTCCCGCAAATACATTGCAAACCAAGCGAAGAACGCAAAGACTCATTCGTACAACAAACAAACCAAAATCATAGAAAAACACCGATACTAACAGGTCACAAAACATGTCATGAATTTCAAATGGTGTGTGTAAATGAGGGATTAAATATCCACACCAACACGTCACGAACCAACAATACTTGATGAATAGTATAACATTCATCCGAGGAATGAATGTATGGAATAACCAAAGAAACGAAACAGTATCCAACAAAAACGAATTCGATTACCCAACACCTATCACAACGTCAAATAGAAAGAATATGGCATATGTACCATCATGGTACGAATAGGAATGCCAACCAAAGAATTAGGTATACAAACGGAGCGTCTAGCAAACGAATCAACTTAAATACCACAACATAAGTACCCATCGATAATTGAGGTATCAACATATGATAGGTAGGATGGAATCTTACCACCTACACACCCCAACATATAACGACTGCCCAAACGGTTAAGAGAATACTTCTCTAACCATACAGCCATCACCAACATGATATCACATACCATCTTCCACAACATATAACAACAAACATCAATCAATGCAATAATGGTCACAAGTCCACGTGTGTGATACCCTTATAATTATGTTCGCGACCATAGTTATAAGCCTATTCCACACGCATTGTTACTTCCAAAACCACACATCTCAATGATAACACACATATACCACATAGCACCTAATACACGATGCAATCCATGCCATCATACTTGCAAGTCCACTTGTGTTGTGATGCATGTATAATTATGTTGGCCACCATAATTATCTATGCCCCCTTTCACAAGTGTACTCCCTCCTATGACAACTCATCATGCAAACAATCATACAAACAAAAGCAAAAGACGTCGCAAACACTCATCTCGCATGGAAGAATTCCAACGATCACGTAAACTCTATAATCAAAATCACTTGGATAAGGTCGATCCAATATCCAAGAGTAATCACGCTCCAACATGGCTCCAGACGGCAAAAGACAATATACGGATTCCAAAACATGGTACAAAACAAAAGACGTCGCATAACGGCTCAAACTCCGCTCTCACACTTATCTCCCAACTCAGATCAATTCAACTTACTACTCGCTGTGGACTCTAGATCCGAATCCACACCATTCCATCCTAACTCCCTTTCATCTTTACTCAACCACCCATTCATGTTTCCTACATGTTGAGGTAGTCGACAACATGCAAAACCATCTCTATTCTTTTCTTCCAATTCTAAATAATTCACAAGCGCATACAAATCACGAGGTTTAGACTAAACCACATCTCCTTCCTAGGTGAAGTGAGGACACTACCAAGGGTATTTGGTAATGGCTCCATCTCTAGAAGTCGTCGTGGTTCCAAACCTCTCCACTTCTTCTCCACAAACGTTTCCCATAAACATCCTTTCCTTGTCCGAACATAGATACATGCTATCGGAAACTCGGATTCTGCGGTTAGTCCGCTTCATCCTACCACCTCTCTCGCATCGGATAGCGACAACGGTTGTCCAACGAAGCATCTTACGCGTGGAAGACGATATAATAAAGTCGATATATACAATACTACGTATAGGGAATAGAATAGACGTCCGAAACTCAATAAAACATCTCATAAATATAGGAAAATAGACATATAAAATACTATACTTACACATAGGTCCTAAATGCAACTATATGAGGGACTCCTAGGTTATAGTCTAGGTCCAACCGCCTAATTCTCTATAACCAAGGCTCTGATACCAATCTGTCACACCCTGCCACGGCGGAAACGCGCGGGTGTAACTTCATGGATATCATCACAACACATGGTGTCTATATAGAGAATAACTACATGCACAAAAATAGAGCAAAGTATAGACACAATGTGTCATAACAATACCCGAAAAGAAACAATATGATAAACTCCATACGCATAGACAAACCACTTCCAATGCAACTAAGGTCACGTCTAATCACTTCCTTCTATCATAGCCTTAGAATGCTCACCTGAAAATGATGCTTAAAATGTCAACATAACGTTGGTGAGATTCATAGGTTTAAGACTCAAACACACTAGGCAACCAAAATCACTGTGATTACAAAATATAGCTGGACAAATAATTATAATTATCATGTAAGCTACATATATTACTAGGCAACATCACACATAAGGCAACCATCGGGCCGGAACGTGACCCCCGCTCCCAAAATAATGGGTAAATTAATACCCTCTGATCGGACCACACAGCACAAAATAGTGAGTAGGGATGCTACTCTCCAATTAGGTCGTATGCACGAGCAACAGGGTAAGCACCCTCCCAATTGGACCACACATCATATCATTACCGTTCACATATAGCATAAATACGATAACATTAAAAGTCCAAGCTCTTTAACACCATACACATAATCACAGTAATTCAAATCATTTAAGACAAGCATCATTCCCATCCCAAGTTTAAAACAAAGTAAAAATATGGGACTATGAACTCACCTTAAATTCCGCAGCTTCCAAAAAATAATTCACAATCTATAGCACACAAAAATAATCTACATTACACAAGGTCAAGCTAAAAGCTACAACCCATGTAATACACATATGATGGATGTCTAAGACTCATATGACCCACCATGGATCTCCTAGACACCATACTAACCACTACCATAACTTAATACTCACTAAATCCCTTGCACTCTTAAAATCAGAAAACGCAGAATTTTTGGGTACATTCGCCCACATAAAATCACGACAAATAAGGCTCAACAACTCACACCAAAAATTCAACATGGTCTCTCATAAGCATAGAAGCTAATCCCAGAAGGCCATGGACCAATAACACACACAAATACTCATAATAAATTCAAACTTGTCAACTACTCAAATTCGGATCTGAACGCACACAAAAAAGTTTTGATTTTAAATAAATACTTCCACAAGTTTTTATCGCGAATCCTCTTCGCGGTAGTCTAATATAACCTAATACTCAACTATTCCAGAAGGCCTAGTCAAAATACCACTTTTACAACCACATGACACCCTCAAACTTTTACCCAAAATTTGTCCCGGTTTGACAGCTTTGACACCTTAACAAAGAAAAATCGAAAGACCAACTTCCCGACCTTGAACTCAATCGTGGCTGGACTTTTTGGAAAGCTCTTTCATTAAAATTCAATTTTAACCTAAAATTCGTGACTTAACTCTTCACCATCTGTCATTTACACTCACATCCTTACAGCCATAGTTTTCTGTCCAAACCCTAACTCAATAACTAGCATGTTTTACACTCAATTCTCTTCACCAATCATCATAATATTACTAATTATTGATCCCAACATGTTTTAATTAATTAATTTACAGAAGTTTACAAACCCTAGATCCATCATACTTAATATTACATGAATACCAATAATTAATCAATTATATGAACATAGGGTTTAAGGATTTTACCTTGATTCTTGATTATTGCTCCCAAGTTACAAACCCTAATTTTTCTTCTTCTTTTCTCTCTTGGATCCACTAAGATTTACAGGAAAAGTGTTTTGGGAACTTTGATTTTGTATTTATAATTATTTAGTGGATAATTACCTAACTTAGAGTTGTAATTGGGCTACAATTGGGTTTTTTTTTCATTTTTTTTTCTCTTATTGCCGAATTTTACATATATGTATATATTTTTTTATTTTTTTATTTAATTAATTTATTACACTCAAAACCTCATACTTTTCATATTTTATGTATTCCCATAACAAAACCTAACGTCTTTCGCGATAAACCTTAATTTTACGACAAACCGGAAAATATTCATTTTCAAAATAAAGTTTCCAAAAGTAGATTTTTACACACTCCATAAGCATTTCTTTACAAAAACAACATTCCCGTAACTTACTAACGCTCAATAACTTGAACGAAGACTCGTTACGCAAAAACACCAAAACTACGCAAGTCATTTCTACACCACAAAGGTGATAAAAATGAATTTTCCCAAATTTCAAACTTTCCAAATCACAATAAAACCACTCACGCAAAGGGATTTAGTGCTAAAACTCACCTATATCACACTTATATCACTTCAAACACCTAGGACACACCAAACAAACGTCAACCGAGTCAAGACTATCAGTCAAACTGACCTGCTAAAACCACGGTTGTTACAGATATGTATACATAACAATAATGAGCACAATTTTTTTTTATTATAATCCATAATAAAACCTGTTCAAATATAAAAGAAAACAAAAATAAACTCATGGTTCAAAATATCATATACATACAAAACTTAATAATGTTTTAAACTACCAAACACATAAATGGTTCAAAATACCGAATACATAAACCATATAAACGTTCTAAATACCGAATACATAAACCACATAAAAGGTTCAAAATACCAAATACATAAACTACATAAAGGTTCAAAATATTGAATACATAAGCTACATGAATGTTCAAAAACATATAAGGTACGAAATAGGAAACAACTAAACCATGTTACAACCCCTTTACGATCTCCCTACTTGAAAATTCCGAATGTTTCCCGTCATCTCAATCCACCCTTTATAATGTCTGGGTCCGATAGAAAACCATCCATGCCTCTCTCATGTCTCTTGATTGACCAAAAATATTAAATGCCGCTAAAAATAAAGGATCCAACCATAGTAATCCAACTAGTTTCAACTTTTCATAACATTCACTTGATGTTGGCCCATCCTTGGTTTTGACCATATGTCCCAAGGCACACTGCATATCCATCGCCTGGTCATTGAAAGTAACACGAGAAGTCGTTGCATTTTTCTTAGGCCTAACTTCATCATGTAACCTTTGTATATGGGAGTTCCCATCATCTTCATCATCAATATTTACGTCAACCAGAGGGTCATCGTTGATATCAATTGCCCCAACACGTTCCCTCATAGCCGATGCTCCCAGACCCTTATGAATTGGTCCATTGACCATCACCATCGGGGGAAATACTTTGAAACACAATTTCACATAGTTCTTGGTAAGGTAATGGATTCAATTGCAAAGATCCCTCCATTTTATGAATCTGTACCCAAATTCCAAAGAATTTCTAGATAAGTTATTTTTGTAGAAAAAATGACATAAGTGTTAAATATCTTAGTACTAGACACCTTCTTAAAGTCTTTCCATTGTTCGGGTGTTAGGTTAAACATCTTTGTTTACGGGTTATAGATGTTACCTATTTTGTTCTTAAAGTAAAGCCATCCATCATATTTCGCTTTTAAATTATCAAATCCGTTTTTCATTTCTTTTTGTGTGAATTCCATGCCAAGCTTGTCTTGAGCACCCGGCCTAACCTAACCCAAGACGACCTATACAAGTTAACGCCATTTCTACTGGTCATTCTCATCTCTTCAATGCACGTGTCTAGTAAGACTTTGATCATTTCATTGGACCAATTTTTACATGGCTTGGGATCTTCCATTGTAACTATAACAAATATACATAAAGAGATCATTATTTACTTCATATACTTTGATTTTTAAGTAAGCTAGTTAACTGATGTATACTAGAAACACTATACTATGGCCTGTAGGAATGTTGCTTTTCCCTGATGTTAAATCCTAAAGGTAACTATATCAGTTACAATATTCTGTTCATACTTCCACCTATCCTAAAACTTGAAAAAGGAAGAGAAAAGGTATAAACGCAAAGGTTTAGAACCTCAGTGTCAAATACTATATTCACATAAAAATAGCATGTTGAATATGATCAGATACTATATTCACAGTTGTAATATCAATCCGGTAAATAGACCAGAGGACAAAAAACAACAACTAATATCATTTATACAAATAGCATGCTGATTTGACTAAACTAATCCCTAGTGTTTGATCAACAAATTATGCTACTTAAACGTTGCTGATAAACTTATGCTAAAACTTATTTACCTAGTGTACTTGACCTGAAAATCAAAGTTTACTTTCTTATGAAACAAAGGAACCAATAATCTGAGTTATTTACTTAGATAAGTTTATGATTTCTAACAAATGTAAATGTGCAGTAGAACAAGCGTACTACTTAAAGTAAATTCTCACCTTATGCAATGTACTTTTTTTTGTAAGCAAATAACCACATATTTTAGTTTTGAGAAAATTCTAACTCAAAGGTAATGTGCTATAAAGCTAATGACTATTTGGGGCTTATACTTTCACATTTGTCCAATTTAAAAGTAATTAACCTTTCAAAATCTTAAATAAGGGTAAATAACTTTTTAGAATGTTTAAAAAGGCAATTTCAGCATAACTACGTTACCCTTGCCATTCACTTCTACATTACACAAAACGCAAAAAGCTACGTTTGACTGGCAAGAAACCATCTTTCGGGTTAAATATGCTAAGGCAACTCTACTGATTACGACATTTCAAGAAAAAAAGCAAAGGTTTCTAGCAAATATGTTTACATGTTTTCATAGTAATTTTTTGACCATTTCCATTTCAACTTAGCACTCACAATAAAGCTATGTTTCTAGACGATACCAATAGTTAAGGCATAAACAAGAAATTCATGACAATATCTGTCTTAAGAAAGTTATAAGCAGATTGATGCACAAGCAAGGTGACTTCTTAAAGCTTCTTAATCTTTTTTCTTTCTATGGTCTTTAACTCTTTTGTTCCAACATCTTTACAAGATGCACGCAAAGAACATCTTCCACGTGTCCTAGACAAAATGGTCCCTAACAATTTCATAGCATGTGTTAACTATCCCCATGCCTTACTATTCCATCTTTCGATATTGTACTTACTACCCAATGAACAAATTTGACATCCAACCATATATTCAGTCACACCATATAGCAATCAAACACGATACTTGTTACAAATGTATCTAAATCAGCTGAAACTTACTACTACCTGTAACATGATACTTGTTACAAATGTATCTAAATCAGACCACTATAGCCTGTGTCAAACTTCAAACAGTGTCAAATTTCGCCCATAAAGTTCAGCAAAGTGCCCATTAACAAATTGTATTAGTAAAACATATGCATACCTAATCTAACCTTAAATTTATAACATCAAGTCCTAACATAAAAAGTAACAACATAAAGAAGCCTAACATATTTTTCCCAATCTAAACATATTCTGCTACTTTGATCAATAAAGTCATCATAACAACATAGCATCATTTAATATCATAGAGATATATAAACAAGAAGCCAATGAGCGCAAAAAACAATAGCTACAAGATCTAATTTCTAACATACCCACGACTTTAAATGATGAAATGGGCACTCAAATATCATGGGTTAAAGTTTAAAACCTCATTTTTGACATACCCATAAACAAAAGAATGAAAGAAAACCCTTACATTTTATGGCGGCTGAGATGGTGGTGGCGGCGGCTGGGATGTTGGTGGCTGGCGGATGAGATGATGGTGGTTGGCGGATTGGGGTGGTGGTGGCGGCTGGGATGGGGAGTCTGTGATAAAATGAGTAGGGTTTGTCAAATGAAGAGGTAAGAAGTGGAAGGAGATGTATATATTTTGGAAGAGAAAAAAAGAGGAAAAAAGCTTTTTTGTCTGGAAAAAAACGAACATGTTCCTCTGCGCGCTCGCAGAGGAAATAAGTGAAAAGTGGCAATAAATGATTATTTTGAAAAAACAAACAAGGCCTAAAACTGAGAACTATTCATGAAGAAAAGCAAGCCGAGAATCGTGCCACACACAATTTAAAATCATGCATCCGCCACTGACAACAAAACTAATTTTTGAATCCTTTTAAGCCGACGGGTCGGCTTGGCTTGGCTTGGAGTGTGAACAGTGTCGGCTCAAGCCGCAGTTCCATAATGCATCCAAGCCGTCCCACTCCATCGAGCCGACCTTCTAATCGGCAACTCCGAAACAATGCCGGCTCCCATTTTCACTTCAATGAATGTTATATAGTATAATCTGTATATATTAAAAAAAAACATATAAACAAAATTTTTCTACAAATTTAGATAGATCTTTGGTAGAAATCTTTCCATTAAACCACAATAACTCGAGAAACAAACAAACTATCATGCTTTTTAACTTTTAAACTTACCGACTGAAAAGTACAAAGTACAGACTCAACTCAACTCAAACTCTAACTCAAACTCACGGAACTCAAACCACCAATTAACCAAAACCAAAAACAGATCTATTTCAAATCCGCGCCTCCCACCTTTCTTTTCTCATCATCACTCTCTTGTTCTAAACTCACATAATAATTCAAACCCTAATTTTAAATCAATTCAAATCATCAATCCATCTCGTTAATTCTCACTAATTGACGCTTAATTTCACGAATCTGTGAAAAATTAGGGTTTTTGAGCGATTTTTGTGGATTTTGGAAATTTGGGGAATTTTTTTTAGGGTTTTTGATTTTGCAAGCTGGCTATGGATTACGAACCTTATGATAGTAGCGGTGAGTTGTTGTCCTGTTGTTCAATTGCTGCTTTTTTTATTCTTTGTTTAAATTTAGGGTTTTTATTTTGTGCATTGTGATTGATTTTATTGCCAGCATTGCTAATTGTGTTAAAAAGATTGTTTTTTTTATATGTTGTATTTGGTTTTAGTTTATTTGTATCGGGTTGCCGAGTGTCGAACTTTCGATACACATTTTGGTAGTTGTTGGTGTAATAGAATGGCGGGTATGGCTGAGTTTAAGTTATAAAGTTAGCGGCACCGTTAGAAGTTGAGTGAGCTTGCTTTTTGGGTTTAATGAGTTCTGCTTGCGTATAGGTTTTATAGTGAATAATACAACTATTTAACGGAGGAGCTTATTGTCTTTCAGATTGTTTTGGCACATGCTTTTAAAATAATGGATTTGTTGTGATTTATGAATATCTATTAGGATGACGGGCGTGGATGTATATCCGTGAATAAGTAAGAAACTTCAATGCTTTGTTGCAATGTTATTTTAGGGATTTTTAGGAACAAAAGAAACAGTGGTGCTGCTTGTCTTTATGATAATTAGTGCTTCACAATAGGTACTTGTAGAGCTTTGATAATATTTATTAATGCCAGCCAGCATTGCAGCTATGCAATTTAAAGTTGAATTTAGACCTTACTTATTTGTTTTGCTCCTAATAAGAGGGGTCCTTGTGCGGGGCCTTTTTGTTAAAGAATGGTTGGGGTGGGAATTGTCTGGAAAGCCCCTTATCTTATTGATGGAGCTCGAGCAGCTCATCGGAAGGGAATACTAGTTCCCTGACTTAAGGGTTGTAGGACTTGGTAGAGCCTTGCCCGGGTAAGAATTAAGGAATAAGGGCAAAGGGCTGTTTCTTACATTCTTTTCACACATCCTAAATAGAAATTGATCTACCATGCTAAAGAGTGAATACCTATTCCCTGACTTAAGGGGTGAAAGACTTCATACTTCTGTATGTTATTAGAGGCCGTGTTGCCTCTTTTATTGTTTCATAGACATTTCTATAAAGTTCCATTCTGTTTATAAGACTATGGATGAAGGTGCAACCATAATATCATTGTGCTTATGGTTGGTAATGTTTGAATATCACGACATCATAAATGGTATATATATCTTGGATACACACCGTCTTTACACACCTGAATCTTGCTCACCTAGATTGCTACTCTTGGTGGAGATGCATTACGTAGCTGATTGTGCTAATTTGTTGTTTCAAAGTTACAAGCATCTCAGATTCTCAGTCAAAAGCTTTTCTGCGACGAGAGTGAACCGAGCATAGGTGGTCAAATAATCTAACGTGAATCTCGGAATCTATTTCTGTGATACCATATTTCCCTGGTTATTAGAATATGCCCTATTTCCAGGGTCAGTGATAATGATATATATAGCAGCCCTCTCACTCTCATGCATGATCCCTTTTGGAAACCATGCATTGTTTCCCCTTTTTGAACTATTCTCCTCATTTGATGAGCTCAGAAAATAGCACATTAGGATAATTCATATTTACACCAAGTAGGTATAATCCTGTATTCTTGATGTCAGTTTAATAATGAAAATTACCAATGTCTTATTCAACCCCTCTTCAAGGATAGCACACTAAACAAAGAATTGGCATCTTTCTTGAATAGGCTCATAAATTGTGATACTTTGTAGAAGTCGTAACCAATTGGTGCTGTTAGCTGATCCTTCTTTTGAACCTAGCTAGGAGCCTTGCATGTATCTGAAAGTAACAAGTAATGTATATGTTTTTTGAGATTTATTATGTGATAGTTCTCGATGCTTTTAGGTTAGTTAACACATAATAATGCCTATGCGGACTGACGTCGGTTATAGCAGAGGTAGTACATCTCATCATTTCATACATGAATTGATGCAAAGATAAGGCGCTCTGAGGATTTGTATATTATTTAATACCATTTAAGGGGAAAACCCTACCTCATGCTCCAATTAGCGATCAGTTGCTGTTTTTAGCTGCTAGGTTTTTGATGCTTTGGGCATTAAAAATTACATGCACGTATATATTACTTGCCACATTCTTTTTCTTCTTCAGTTTTAGCATTCAGTTCATATTTCATTATGGCCTCACTTGGATTGGATGATGACCTTGAGCTGGTAATTTGTCTCTATTGCAGGAACAGAAGATGATGATCTTCCGCCATCTCATCAAAATAGAATTCCAAGAGGTGGGCATGTTGCAGGTAATGGAAGGCCTGCAGTTATGGGTTCTGTACAGTATCCTAGAATGCATGGGGACACTGATATGGAATCCCAAATTCACCAACTGGAGCAAGAAGCATATAGTTCAGTTTTACGAGCCTTCAAAGCTCAAGCAGATGCAATTTCGTGGGTATGATTTGCTATTAGTTTGAACTAATCTGATATCTGCATGATTTTTTTTTATCAGGGTTTTGTCAGATGTTCACTAAAATATATTTTTCCAGGAAAAGGAAAGTGTAATAACCGAGCTCCGCAAAGAATTGAGATTGTCTAATGAAGAACACAGAGAGCTTCTGCTTAAAGTAAATTCAGACGATGTTATCAGGAGAATAAGGTCCAATAGTGTTAATTAGGCCTACTTTGTCATCTTCTGACGAGGAACTTATTTTTTCTTATTTCTGTCAACGACTGATATATTGTGTCATGACATTAGGGAGTGGAGACAGTCCAGCGGGCTTCAACCTGGGATGCTCAATCCAGCGCAAGCTGTTCATGATCCATTACCAAGCCCATCTGTCTCAGCAACCCGTAAGAAGCAGAAGATGAACCCCTCAGGACCTTCACAGTCATTTGGTGCACCGCCACCACAACATCTCCCTCTACCGACTTCTTCATCTGCCAGAAGAGGACCCGTGTCAGGGACGAAGGGAAAAAACAAGAAATCTGTAAGCTCATATTTGTGATTATAAGTTACTACTACGTATTTCTGTAATATGTTCTTTCTCAAGGTCACACCTTTGTTTCTCCATGGCCAGGTGATGGGTGGAGCGTCTTCAATGAAAGGCCAGCACCCTCCACCAGGCTCAACTGGGAGGGGCCATCTTGGTAATCGCGTGAATTCGGGTGCACTTGCAAACGAGGCTGCGGAAACATCATCATTCTCGCCGTTGATTGGGAGAAAAGTGAGAACCCGTTGGCCAGATGACAACAATTTTTATGAAGCTACAATAACAGATTTTAATCCTGTTGAGGTAATTTGATTTCGCAACATGCGTGCAATAATTCAGTGCTACAACCCAGAATGTTGTGCTGAAAATCTTTCTATACGATTTTCAGGGTCGGCATGCACTAGTGTATGATATGTATACGCCGAATGAGACATGGGAGTGGGTCAATTTGACAGAGGTAACTGTTAATATATCAATCACTGTGTAAAACTAATGAGACTTGAATGCATATATTTATAGGCAAGCTAGGTTTAGCGCTAGATGCTTCTAGTGCTTATACACTGAATAACATGTTTTTGTGCTGATGACATTTCTAATTTTGGTCTTGTCAAGTTTCCGTTGGAATAGCTCTGCTGAAATGTTTGTGTGTGGTAATAAACTTATGACGACGTTTATACCTTTGTAATTTGTCAACTGCTGAATCAAGAATTATATTTTTACAAATATTTTTTTTGGCAATCTTTTCTTACCATTTTAAAGTTTTTGGCTATTTGTGTATGCTTCGATGTATATCAACTTAATTTTAAAAACTCATGTCCATTTGACATTAAAAACTAGCTTGTTCAAACCTACAAAATTTAATGGTTCTCTTCATGGTACAGCCATAGTATAAGTAACGGCTCCATCCTTTCACTTTCTAAACATCTGGTGGATTATATATTTTGCGATTTTGTTGTTCTCACATGCTAGTAATTCTGATCTTTTGCTGCTCACGTTTTTGTTCATCATTTTGAAAATGTTTTGTATACTGCTATGGTTCTAGTTACTTTTATTTTGTTCTTACAGATATCTCCAGAGGATATACAATGGGTAGATGGCCCAGATCCTGCCATATCTCATAAAGGGGGCTATGGTGGGCCAGGTCATGGAGTGGGTAGACCTGCTGGACGTGATAGTGGTCCAGGTGGAGGAAGAGGTAGAGGGATGACAAAGGGTCAAATAAGAAAGGATTTTCCACCATCACAGAATGGGATAGGAAAGAAGGGTCTGGATGATATTCAATTGCTTCAGACGGATACGCTAATAAAAGAGGTAAATCAATACATAACCAGTATGAATTGGCTATACTGTTTGCCGTCTTTTAATATTTCTTGTAGCTCATTCATCGATTGACATTGCAGGTGGAGAGGGTATTTGGCTCAACTGATCCGGATCCTCTTGAAATCGAGAAAGCAAAGAAAGTACTTAAGGTTAGGAAAATTCCCTTTAAGAAATGGTTTCTTTTTTTTATTAGAGGTGTCAGTTTAAGCCATTGACTTATAAATGGGATGCTTTGGATTATTTTCTATCTTTAACGGGTCCAGCTAATGTATTAACTAAAAAGCTAACAAGACAAATGGGTTGAAGTCATCCATAGTGTATTCAAATGCATTAAAAACTTTGTTAATCACTTCAATAATTTTTGTTTGGCAATCATGTTCTGCACATTATATATTAAATAAAAAAATCACGGTTTTAAAATGTGTTTGCTGGTCTCCTCAACCCTTTTAATCTTGTTACCATCTCGCTTGACTCACCCATCTCGCCACCCCTAGTTTTTAACTGTGGGTTGCAATTCTCATTAATATTTGATATACAGGAGCATGAACAAGCACTAGCCGATGCCATTGCAAGGCTTGCAGATATCTCTGATGGAGAAAGTGGTATAAACTCATTTAACTTGATACTTTAGTTTCATAACATGGACATGATGCATAAATCAACCTTCCTATTTTTGGGTTCATTTGGATTCTTTATGATGAAAAACATCACATCTAGAGTATTTTGTATGGTACAGTTGTGAATAAAGTGTGATAAGTTGCTTTGCAAATTTCCTGTGGCAAGTGCCCAATAAAGTTTTAATTTCTGGAGCAATTCTTATACAAGTCTTGCTGGGGTTGCCTCTATAAGAAAGGAATTCATTTTCTTCTTAAAAATACAGAAGCACGACTGAAGCTAAATTTGCATTTGGAATTGGTTTTGTTGGACATAACATTTTCATAAAAAAACTGTTATTTGTTGAAGTTGACATCAGGGATGACGGGAATTTGTTCAAAGTAATCTATCACACTTTTCCAGTTAAAAAAAGACCAATCCTATTGTTGCCTTTCACAAAAAGTAGTCAATCCTGATTACGTTCTTGATTTTATAACTTGTGACAGATGAAGGTGGCCGATTTATGCGTGGACAACCAATGAATCGAGAATAATTAGGAGTAGTAATACTAACGGTTAATGGCATGGGACATGGTAAGAGGTCGTTGTGTCACTTAGATGTTTATTTTAGGGATAGAGGCTACACAATCACAATGACATTCGATAGTAGCAAGGCATTGTAAAATATCATGATGGTTGATTGTTGATCGTTACCCCTTTTGTAATGTGTAGTAGTAATAGTGGTATTTTGGGTTGGGTATGTGATGGTTGAAGAAAAGGGTAACTTATCATGGAAAAGAGTCATGTTCTTGCTTTGTATAAACTCATCTGCATTTTGAGTTAAGATTTTTATGCACTCCAATTGCTGATCTGTATATTGTTGGGTGCTCATTTTGTTGGATAGCTTGTACCCTCGATTGTAGATGTTAAGTGTGATATTGGTGTCCACAAGCCTTATACACATGAACAATTTATTTTTTGCCCTATGGAGACGTCAGCCGTTGCTAGATTTGTACTTTGATCTCTCATCACACTCTTAGGGTCCAGAAAGGTTTGGAATAAGATTTGGATTTTGATTTAGATTAGGAAACAATTACTTTCTCAGTTCCGTTTCAAAATTCTAGTGCATATTTCCTTTTTAGGTTAATCTCTAGGGATATAAAAGAATCGGACGAACATGAATGGAGTTCATGTTCGTTCGTTTAATTTTAACCGGACAAATAAACGGACATGAATGTTTAAACGAACAAATTTTCTTGTTCATGTTCGTTTATTAGGAAAATGAGTTGTTCACGTTCGTTTACGTTTGTTCATTAAGACACTAAATGAAAATAAACGATCCAACATAAATGAACATAGACAAACAAATATAAACATTATAAGATTATGCACAATATACTATTTTATAAGTGTTGTTTTGTTTATACAAACAAAATTTATAAATATACAATTAAAAGATATGATATACGAATATAAATAAATAAATGAACATAAATGAACGGTAACGAACACATAACCGGACGTTCACGAACATAAATGAACAGACGCACTTCATTTAACTAAACAAAAGTAAAATATTATTCATGTTCATTCGTTTAATAAATAAACGAACTTTTTACCGAACAGTTCATAAAAAGTTCACTGAACTTCTCTAATAGTCTCAAAATAATTGTTCGCCTTTTATTTTAAGTAAAAAAAAGATAATTTAGTGAGAGAATATTATATTTGAGTAGTTGATAATTATAATGGTCACACTATTATTAAATCGCGTGTTTTATTTTCTGACAATAATTTTAAAACGGATGAAGTATCAACAAAATATTTTATAAATAATAAGATTTAAGTTATCTTTTATATAATACAAGAATTACATCATTTTGGAGTGTTTTTGCAAAACCCTTCTCATTGAAAAAATAATTGGACCAATAGGAGAGTTCGATTTTGATACATAAGCGAAATTAAGCAATATGATTGGCCAATAAAAAGTCAAAATTGAATTGATTTTGGTCAAACTTTAATAAATTTGGTGGAGAATTTGATTGATAAAAAAAACACAGGTAAAATTATAAGTATCCATGTTTTTATGAAAATAAAAACTTAAGAAAAGAGGAGGTAATTAATAAAACTTTAGTGGTTGAATTTTAAATATATTAGAGTTAAGTGTAAAATTATAAGTATCTATGTTTTTTAATAACTTTAGATAATAAACAATTAACCCCTTACACTTTATACCCCTATACTTTATAATGTTAACTTTGTTTAAAATTAAATGAGTAATAGTATTAGGTTAGGTTTTTTTTTTTTTTTTTTTTTTTTTTTTTTTTTTTTTTTACTTTCACCAATTAAAGTAAATTTAGTAAATATGCGAATTAGTTTTAATATACGTTAAATATTTTTTAAACTAACATTAGTTATAAACTTTAATTCATTAGAATATTTTTTTAAATAAGGACTCATGTTACTATATAAAAGTTTAATTTATGCGTATACGGATTTGAAATACGGCTAAATTATTAGTAACGGGAATATAAATAACAAATAGTAAGCATGAGTTACTTTGATATTAAAATAAATATACGTGATTCTACTTATAACGACTCATGAAATTGTTATTTAAAACTTATATATGGATATCCATAAAAACATTTTAAAAACTTTACGGAGCATATTTTAACTTCATCAACGCTCATTATGTGTCATTAAATTCGCACATTTTGTACAACATGATATCAATAGTTAAAGTTAAATAACAATATTAACCTCAAAATCAACATCTCTGTCAGTTAAAAACGTTATACAAAGCTAATTATTAAAAAAACAAACAAAAACACATCGGTTAAATAGTCATTCTTAAATATAGAAGGTGTTTTATTTAAATTATAAAGAAATGCATGCATCACAATCCTTATTTGATAAGAATCACCTCCAAAAAAAAAAAAAAAAAAAAAAAAAACTACATAACGAAAATATAAGTAAAAGAAATACCACAATTACAAAACACATCGTAAATTGATAGCACGGGTTTGCAAAACTAAAAACATATATTACTAACATTTCATGCAAGTCAAGTATTATCATGTGATTTTGCTTGAATAATAAAATATAATTTTTAACCCAAATGTATTCTCCTAAAATAATAGGTAGATTAGAAATATATACATATGATTTTTTTTATCTTTAGTCCACTAAGTAAAACTATTTGAAACATGTTAAGTGGTTTATTTTTTAATCAATAATAATACATAATCAAATCAAAATTTTAAAAACCCTGTGCGTGCACAGTTATTATAACTAGTATGTAAATAAATAATTTACAACGAGGGAGTTTGCCCCTGCGCATTGCGGTGTAGCTTTTTTGGTTTTGATATATGCGTTTCTTGAGTTACGAAATTTATGTATTTATTTGTTTTGTATTGTTGTGTTATTTTCTTTTTGCGGTATGAGTGATGTTTTATTTTTATTTTTTTTATTTTTTTAACATAGTGTTAGAATGTCGTTAGGGGAGGGTTAATGTGAGATCAAACTTAAAGTTGTAAAAATAAAATCTAGTCTAAACAACCACTAAAACACTTATAGATAACCATATTAGCAATAAAACACAAAAAATAAAATATTAATATAAATTAACATTTTAGCAACTAATAACCAATTGATACATGGGTTTGGATTAGTGATACACAATCATAAATGTACATCTCGAATTAAAGTGTATCACCTTAACCTAATACAAATTACATGTCGAATCAAAGTGTATCACCTTTGTTTCGTCAATTTTAAAAGGAAAACCATCGAAACTTTAACAATTTTAGTTGTAATTAATAAAAAATTTAATTTTACCTTAACGAGAGTATCACTTGTCAGATTTTAGTTGGATCTTATTTTTACAACTTTAAGTTTGATCTTATTTGATCTCTCTCTCTCTCTCTCTCTCTATATATATATATATATATATATATATATATATATATACACACACACTAGACCCAAGGCCCGCCCCGATGGGGCGGCTAGCTTTAAGGATTTGTTTATAACATAAAAAGAAATTATAAAATGCATAATAGAATAACGTTAAAGAAATATAATATCGAAATTAAACATACAAATATTTAAGTTTCTTTATTGTGTATAAAAAGATTATAAATAAAACTTATAATCTTCGTTGTAAAATTAGTGTAGTTTCCGTCTTTATCACAACACAACACTTTTAAACCTTTCTTGCTTTTTACTCTTGAAACGGCTACATAAAGTTGTCCATGTAAAAAGACATTTCGTTCTGGATAAAAGAAATTGTAAAATGCATGATACAATATCGTTAAACAAATATAATGTTGAAATAACCGTAAGAAGATTATATTTACTTTATTGTGTAGGAAAAGAGTATAAAAAACAAACATATAATATATGAAGAATTTCTTTATAGACAACGTTGATTGTACAGTTGTTGTAGTTGCCGTCTTTGTTAGAACACAACACTGTTAAATAAAGCAAGAGATTTTTTATGTATCGTACTATGCAATGTACATTGAGAGAAACCTTAGCACCTTGTTCATTTTTACAGACTAAAGACGATAAGTTACACAAAATAATGTTGTAACTTGAAATTCCATTTCCTTTTTGCGTTTATACGTACAACATAAATAACAGTAACGAAAAATCAATATGTATAGTACATCTTACAAAATAAAAGAATTAGCGTCCCCCTTATTCAATATACATAAACAGCTAAAGAGAGCAAAACTACAATAATGTTGATGTTAATGACATTTGCATATATAACTAAAAATAATCGAAGTTCAATCAATTAAAGGATATGAAAAAGGTAACTCTAAGCGTATAACTTTCGGGCACAATCCGTTTATGCTTGTACACAAAATTACAATCTCAAAATCATACATGAGTGTAAAATGACACAACTTTGCTTACATAATGAACTACGAAAAGAAAACCACAGTTTTTTGTTTATCATGTTCAACTTGCTACATGTTATATAAAGAAATATACTTTTAATCATACTTAGTATTTAAACACTTTTGAAAATTGGGACAAGTATCCGAACCACCCATTTGCCACTTATACTCGGAGCTTTTGCCAATAAAAATTGCTAATGTTTGCAGTAGTAACCAGTTTTAAGTTTGTGATTTGAAGAGGAGTCATATACCCATATGTCAACATAATTCAAAAAGGATTACCTGCATCAAGGTGTCGTCTGGGATACATTTTAGAGATGTTTCTGGTGATTGAAAAGGAGGCGAAATTGGATGAATAATTTTAGGAATGATTATTAATACTCTGCCAATCACTAATATCGCACCAACATTGATTGTCGTAATTGGCTACAGTCTTGACCACTATTAGACCATTTTACTACGACCATACACAAAAAAAAAAAAAAACTGAATTGAGTTTAAAAGGTATAATCTTACCATAATAATTTGTTGCTGATAAAAGGTTAATCAACTATCTCCGAGCAAATCTTAATAAGCCCATCAATTAAACACTCGTGGGCTCTAATAATGAGCTGAAGTTAGTTCTTTTACATAAGTCTCAAACCTTGTCAGGCTGCAAGTAGTTATAAGAACATCAGTAAAGAGATGCAAAATTGGTAATTTCGACCCATTAAGACACAAAATAGCCTGACACAACTGCTTAGCTGATTTGCTTTGTCTAGCTGAGATAGGTGACATGATGGATGCACGATATATTATGAAACTTTATTAACCCGTAATCACATATCTATTTTCCTATTAAATAAATGCACGATCACTACTTATTGACCCGCATAATTCTGATTCAGTCTCTCTCAATTCATGTAGTTGTATTAAAAAAACACCACCACCCCTGTGCATACAGATTTTAACTTAGGTTATCCGGTTATAAAGCCAAATGTGTTTCTTAGTGCAGTTCCCCATTAAAAAATCACAGTTACGCAGAACATATGACAAATAAAGTCATGCGAAGATGTATATAATTCAGAGAACTTGTGCAATGTTGCTTACTTGCGAGAGGAGTTTTCAAAGCAGAATACTTTTCTTATTTCGCATTTCTACCTTAAGCAACCACGATATCTTCCCTTCCTATTTCGCATCACCTTCCATGCTTTATCTTCCCTTAATAGTTTCACTTTTTCTAATATTTGTCGGAATCCTTCAATGCAGACCGATAGGTAAGCAACAGATTGTATAACACACATAACCGATTCATGATTCAGTCAAGCGTAGCAATACTGAGATAAAAAAAAAAAAAAAAGTGGGAGTATTCAAATAGAGCATTATAAGTATTAAATTAGCCAAGATTTAGTCTTATACAATACAACTTACACAATCATGACAAAGATCAGATTCATTTCTCCATTATCTTCACTCAGATGTTCATTTTCGAACCATCAGATATACATGGTATTCATTCGTATATTTTTTACCTGTTTTGGCCGCTCTTCAATCAAACTTTTCAATAAAGCTTTGATACGTAATACAAAATATTCCTCACTGTCCCTAAATTGCAATGCTCTTATGAGAACAAAACTCTTACTCAAAATTTAAAAGGGTAACGTAACTTACTTGGTGAAACGCTTAAATATTATAGTAACCTTAAATGTTTTTAAGGCTATATAATTTCATTCCGACTGATGGGACTTGATTCTGGTTAGGTGGAATCCGTATAGAGCTGCAAAAAAGTGGTAATTTACGATTCATTTAAATAGCCCTCAAGTACATACTTGTGATATGAATAAGTTGCAAATAGAACTAATACCTACATTGATTTTTTGAATGAATTTGGTACGGCCTTTAACTTTTGATTTTTGGTAAAACTTAATACTTCTCATCCTTACCACTATTCATTTTTTTTTAATCTTTTGAAAATCACATAAAGTACCTTGGACAGAGCTTATGGGGCTGATGAAAGACAATGCTCTTTCTCTAAATAACACCTGCTCACCCTTCAACCATTGTCGTTCCTCTTTCTCAATGCATTGCAAACCTGTATAGACAATGCTCTTTCTCTGAGTAAAGAACACACATTAAGAATGTACATAGTAAAGAGCAAGTTACCATGACATTGTGTTTTGAAAATCACAAATAATATTTACTAAAGTTACAGAATTGATGGTCTATCATGCAAAATGGATTCAAGAAAAATATGCCAAAAGGAATTCGGGTATTGTGTTTAGGAAAACGGGATCGTACGGTGGCATGTTTTTTGTTTCTCCCAGATTTGGTTTATGGAGGCATTATACCTCATATGGATCCTCCTCATAAACTCCATATAAACTTCCAACAAACTTTCTCTGATGTTCGGGCTTTTGCAGCAAGTCAAAAACTCAATGATCAGTATTATCCCTGAAATAATAAAAATAAATTTTTAGTTTGAGATGAAATCTTTCACCAATTCTGGAAGTACATTTACCATCCTATAGATCTACATCAGAATAATATTGAGTCATTATTCATATGAGACAACAGTATTGAGTCATTATTCATATGAGACAACAATAGTTACGATACTAATATGCATACCCTGCTATGTCTATGAGAAGAAGAGTAGGCTCTACCGACGAAGACTTCTGCACATCTTATACAGGGCATGTCCAACAACACTTCCATGGGCTTTGACCTATAATTATAATAAAAATATGACCAACAATAATAGCAATTAATGAATGATGATCCAGTTAAAACAGTAAACACCTTCCCGACCTTGTACAGTCCGCAGGATGTCCAACTCTCATCAGCTTTACTCTAATCCATAAATCAAACACAACTTTAGAAACAGAAATCGATGAAAACCATTATATACAAATCTTATCATCGTCTTAAACAAAAATATATATAATTGTGTTACCTGTGAGGAACCAGTCATTCAACAATGTTGTCAACTGCAATATTAGAGGCATTTATCAAATTAACTTATTTTTGTCAACTACAATATATATAATTAAACCAGGAAAAAAAAACTAAAAACATATATCAAATTAACTTATTCATATATGGATAATAATTACCATCAGATATCATATTAGCAATCTTCTTCACTATCTATTAATCAATTCATCTGCAACATCCATCCAAATACAACATTAAAATCGAGAAAAAAAATGTAACAAATTAAATGAAGAAAACACAATCACTCCAAAGCAAATATGAACGAACACTTCAAAACAGTCAAAATGGATATAAAGAACAATATTATTAAAGAATTACAACCAATAATTAATTGAATCAAATTCGAATAACAATATTAAAATTGAAAAAAAAATTACCTTTGTTTGATTTCGGTAGAGATTTAACATGAATTTTTCAGCAAGCATTTAATCTCCAAAAAACATGCATGTAACCGCATAAAACTCATCAATTCGAAAAACCCCCAATTCAAAAAAAAAACCCCTAAAAATCAAATTATGTTGGACGTAATTGTTACGGTTGGCGTGATTGATTAATTTTTAATGGACAGGATTGGTGTTATCTAGAGGTGGCAATTTGAGTCCAAAATCAAAAAAATGGGCTAAATGAGTAAATTTTTAAGAGATTTGGGTACATTTGGTCCATTTTTTTTTAAAATGGGCATATATTGCCCATTTAGAAATTAAATGGGCAAAATGGGCACACGTTTTTCTCTCGCATTAAATTGTTTTTAATGAAAAACTTATGAATATAATATATTTAGTTACTTAAATATAAATGAAGGTGTTACGTTTGAGGAATTTTTTTTGTTGTTTTAGGTTTTTTTTAAGACGATTCGTATAACATGCGCCCGTTTGGCCCGCGCCCGTTTAGCCCGTGCCCGTTTAGCCCATAGTCCGTTTAGCCCGTAGACCGTTTAGCCCGTAGCCCGTGCCCGCCCGGTCCGCCCGTTTTGCCACCTCTAGTGTTATGTTTTTGAGTTAGGGTTTAAAAAGAATGAGGGATCTGGTAATTGTTTCTTTGTTTTCCGATTAGGATTTAGGGATAGGGTTTTGAGAAGGAGAAACGGTGTGTGTTTTTTTTTATGAGGATTACAATAAGAATTCCTCCAAAATTTGATCCGACGGTGTTGTGTAACTATTTTTGATCTAATGGTGGGTGTTTTTTTAGGGGTTTTTTTTAGTGGT
>JARVZY010006533.1:0-26114 GCA_030686995.1 Artemisia argyi
TGGTAGAGAGTAAATAGAAACAGATTTCACATTCCAAATCAACATATAAAAATCAAAACAATTATTGTAAGTTTGGTAAAAACCTGAGAATGCACACTTGACTTTTTTTTTCTAAAACTTGAATCTTTGACTTTCTTGAAATTCTAATGGTTCCTACTGATTTTAGATGTAATGATAAGCTAAAAGGAGATTGAAATAAGCTAAGTTAACTGATTATGCTACTAAGGAAATGATTATGCATGCCTATATCCTAACAGTTAAGACAATGAGAGGGATTGAACCTTGTTTTGACTTTTGTGATGTAAATGAGCAAAGGAGTGCTTGATTGAAATTACTAAGGACCTAAGTGAGTTACCTAAACAGGCATTGGCTACTAGTAATACCAACAACACATACAAACTGCCAATTCCAAACACCCCCTTATTAACTAACTGTTTTAATTTTACAAATGAAACATGATTTAAACTATGAATTCTGATTTTATTGATTAACTTACTTAATTAAACTCTAATAAGTAACTTTCAACAGGAAAATAAGCAATAGAATAAGCTATGCCTTATTTGGCTATTTTTGGATTTTTAAGATTTTTTTTAAGTAAAACTAAACAAAACTATATTACTACTGATACAATAGATAACATATACTTAGAAACTAATGATAAGCAATAAATAATATTAATAAGCTGAAGATAAGCACTAATACAGTACACTACTTTTGATGCAAAGAAATGAGAAAAAGCTTACAATTGTGTGGTATGAGAAACAGAGGAGAACTAGATCAGAACTGAGCTTGGAATGTCACTTACCAAGTTTAGACCCCTTTCCAGCTTAATTACCCCAGCTTATCAACCTCCACAGCTTATTTTGAGCTTATGTTGACTTTTTGACTTTTCTTGTATTTTTTCTTTGAGTTTATATTCTAAATAGATTCTGAGGATATCTAAAAGTTTTAATAAGCTTTGTCAAGGCTTAAATGGACTTGTGAACTGCTTTTAACAACAACTAACAACACAGATGAAATTTTTGTGATTCTTGAAACAAGTAAAAATTGCATAGACTGAGAACTGAGCTTAAACTTGAAATTAACTTAAAGTAAAGATTGTAATACATGAGAATTAACTAATACAAACTGATTTAATTGAAATTACAACTGAAATACTGAATTAAGTTACCTACGACCTAAATTAAACTAAGCTACACTAATTCTCCTTCACCTCTGCTTCTTTCTCCACTCTTATAGCTTCAAGTTGTCTTGTGGGTCCCACAAATCAAATCCCAGCAATCAATTGGCCAATTGGATCACTTTTGCACCTTACCTATTTTTTGGCGGGAAAGACTTTTTTGAGCTAATTAGGGCCTGAGGCTATCACTAGGGGGGGGTGGCATTTATTGGTGTTGGGAAGTGGAAGGGATAAGGTGGGTGTGGTAGCAGAGCAAGTGGTGATGGCTGAGGTGGAGATAGCAGGGCATGTGGGGGTGAGGTGGAAGGAGATGAATAGTAGGGCGGGGTGGTTTAGTGGTTTGGGTTTGACCGGGGTCAACGCAAGGGTGGACTGGGCTAATTTTGGTTGGGCCTGGGTAGTGGGATGGGTTTGTTATTTTTGGGTTTTGGTTTTAGAGATAATAGGATCCGGATTTGGTTTTAGTTTTTAGGAAATTTACAAGGACCAAAGTTGTAATTTGGGAAAACTTGAGGGTTGGTCATGTAAGTTTCCAAAAGTAATAATGAGGACCTAATTTGACAAGTGTGAATAGTACAAGGGCCAAAAATGATAATTTTCCATATTAAATGCCCAGGGACCTTTTCTGTCAATACCTCAAACTCCAGGGACCTTTATTGTAATTTTCTGATTCTTGAAGGGTTAAACCTGTAAATATCAAATGTTAACAAAAAGGACCAAATATGCCATTATATAATAGTACAAGGGTTATATTTAATATTTTTCCATTTTAAATAACCCAGGGACTGATTTTGACAATTTTCAAAATTAAGGGACCAAAGTTGTAAATATGTGAATTTTAACTTTAAAGGACTATTTCTTACAACTTATGAATCCCAAGGACCTTTTATGATATTTGTACAAGTTTTGATTCACCAGGGACTAGTTTTGCAAATTTATGAAACTTGAGGGACTGAAACTGCCAATTATGCAAACTTTGTACGTTTTTCATTTGTTTTTGCATATTTTGTGTTTGAAACATATAAAACACACCTCTAAGATATTTTTAAGTATTTTGATACATATTTGGGTGTTTTTGTATGTTTTGGCAGTTCATATAAGACAAAAATGATGAGTATTTACACACTCATCAATAATATACTTAAAGTATATTGATGCGTAGACATGCCATTTCAGATGATATTCAATGATACCGAATATAGGACTTATCCCAACTACATGATGTTACTTTATGGATTTTGTTATTAAGTAAATCATGAGAAGTTATCCTCAGACTTGAGATGCAAGATAAGTGTCATGAATGTAGTACATTTTTGTGGAACAACTTAACGCTATACGTAACTGGTAGTCATAAGGGTTGTTTTCGGAAGTGTTACAAAGTTTGTGGGTTTTGCTTGTAGTCAAGATAGAATTTGTTCTTTCAAATAAATTTTTGGAGTTTAATACTGCTGGGCCCCTCGTAGGGTTGTCAAGATGTTTGCATGGCCTTACCCAAGATCTTCCCTAAATATGTTCAGATGATTTGGTAATCTTGATCAATCACTAACAACGAGAAACAGAATGATTAATTAAGGAATGACTTTAATCCATATCCTTATTAACATGGTACTAGAAACAAAAGGATAATAATAATGAGAAATCATTAAAAGGTTTTTCCAGGAGCCTTACTCGAGATCGTACTAGAGGCATCGGCGTGTTGCAAGACGCTAACCGATGTGATTACACTATTAAAATATGTCCAAGTGGGAGCTGTTAGATTATGGACATTATTTTAATAGTCGTATGTTAGGATCGAACTCGAGATCACGAGATTGCACACAATACGTATGAAGAGAAAAAGAAATAATTATTTATAAAATGTTATAAGTAATTATTAATAAACACAAAACTATTAATAGTAATTAGTATTTAATGATAAATGACTAATGACCTATTAACAAAGATTAGGAAAGTAATACTAATGAATATTTGGAAACAAGGGAAGGTTCCGGAATCCCTTAGGGGATACCTAAACCAATCGGCCATAGGGGGTTTCCACCTCCTTTGTGCCTTGAGTTCCAAGTTTCAATTAGTATATATACAAACTCAAGATGTATTGTTTTCTCATACTTGTACACACACATCTTGGTGTTTTCTCTCCTTCTCTTTGTCTAAAATCGATCCATCTAAACTAAACCCTAAGGGTTTCGATTTTCTTGAATCTAAATAAGTTTTGTGTTTAATTTACTTGCATAAACTTTTTCTTGAATTAGTACGTGTGTACAAGAACGTGATTCAAACACATTATTGTTTGATTCTTGGATTGAATTACAAAAGAGGTAAGGGGTAATTCTTATAATCCACATAAACCCTAATTAGGGTTCTTGATTTGAAGATTGCAATTGATTCTTGTTCGGGCTAGAATCACAAAGGTATGTTTACTATTTATATTTGATTAATTAATTACATGTTATATGATCTTGTTATAATTGCTTCCGCTATGCTCACTTGATGTGTTTGGTTTATTTTATATGAATGTCATGATATCATAATTCCAACAATCTATGCACCAACTATTGGTTTTAGATAAAAAAATGACTTTAAGAGTTTAGTAAAAATGGATCATACTCAATGCACGTCATAGCTACTATGACTACATAATGACCAAATATGCATATATGACCTCAACAACAGCTACCATGCGATCATTCTTGAAGCATATACAGTCATAAATATAGTGACAGAAGTTCATACCCGTTCGTTCATTGAATTTCATCTTCTTTCAAAGAACTTCTAAGGTTATAATACTCTATATAAATTCCAGCTCCCAAGTCCCAGTTCTCGATTTCTGATTTATGATCTTCCATTGAGGTTGCAAGCCTCCATATTTCTGACTGTTTGCCTAAACCATGAAAAGAACGATTAAGCAAATTAATATAAAATCTTATACCATCAAATAACCATATTTTCTACCATTGTCACTAAAAAATCAGTAAGTCCAGAAACAACAGGGCCAAATCAAGTAGGGTTTGTTGGATAATGCAACGGATTAAACATGACTAAGAGCTTGTGCACAAATTATACGGGTAGCGGCGCAACTTGTTACCCGGCTACCTGCCATTGTATTGTAATGTCATATTTCGAAGGGTAAATATAATATGTATGAGACTGTATTCTATCACACCATGACTCAACAAAGATACTTTCATCTATTTGAATTTAATTAGCAAGCAACGTTTTAGGTCAAGGACAAAAAGAGCCAATCAGCCAATATGTTCATACTACTTTGAGAATATATTAATGCACCCCTACATCCTACCTGACATGAACAGATAATGCGCGACCGAAGTTATGAAAGTTGAATGTGCTTTTTGCCAAAATTCACATCCAAGATAGTGCTCAAGGGCCTTGAAAGAATTTCCATGGTAAGCATGATATACTGCCTGCTGAATTGAAATAAGGTAACCTCATCAAGAAAAATAATAAGATTTCAAAGATAAGGCATACAGAATGTTACCATCCCACATCGGCCAAGTATGGGATTGGTTGGTGGTTTATAAAGTCTAGATGTCCCCTCCTCCTTTGAGCTAGCTTTTTGGAGTGAATTCTATACTTAGCTTATGAAACGATACGAGCCTAGTATGGGATGGGTTCGTCTTACAGAATTACTTGAAAAGGCTAGATTGAGTTTATGGATTAATGTAACCAGCATCTAATTTGTTGCTAAAACTTAAACTAGTTTGCCATTCTACATTCACAAATAATAATTTACATGTAGGCATGTAGCAGATCATATGGGTCAAATTATAATTTTTTGTTAAAAAGCAAATGGGTTGAATGAGTCAGATGTCATCCAAAGTGTATTTTCAATGCATCCAACTTCCAAAATCGCTTTACACAGAAAACTATTCGAGATCTATTATGTAACTGCCCTAAATAACTACAAATTTATATATTAAAAATAAATAAATAATAATAATAATAATAATAATAATAATAATAATAATAATAATAATAATAATAATAATAATAATAATAATAATAATAATAATAATAATAATATAATATAATAATAATAATAATAATAATAATAATAATAATAATAATAATAATAATAATAATAATAATAATAATAATAATAATAATAATAATAATAATCGGTTTTGACCCACTACCCACCCATTTTGCCAGCTTTACCTGATAGCAACACCCAAAAAATGAAGCATTATCACAGTAAAGTGAAGAAGATTTAACGAGTTATGTCAAATATGGTCTGATGAACTCACCAAAGCCTCATACAACCAAGCTGATGGAATTCCAAAATCCTCAATAAACTGCTGTTGGTTCTCTTGAGCACTCTAGGTTTCGCAATACTGAAACAAGATTTCTCTGATAGCAGTAGCTTGCAGATAAGGATAATCATCCCGATGGGGCATGTGGAGCACAACATAGATGGCCCAATGGCATTGTCCTAGACTCAGCAACTGAGAAACAAATCCCATCATCAGAACTAAATGTACCAACTGCTTCTAATACTGCACGCTGATGCCAAATCATATGGTGATCAAGTGGATCATGAGTTGAAGCAAACACACTAAACATAGTTTTCAAGATGCTAAAGTCTCGCTCTTCAGTAGCATGAAGAAGCACAAGATAATATGCAAGATCAAAACGGTTCATTAATATATCAGTGTATCAGTGTATCACTACTTGTTTTGTGATACTTGACCAACTTCAGGGGATGTATCAGTGTATCACTACATGTTTATAGTTTGTGTATTGTTTTCTTGAACTAGGAAAATAATTTGTTGCAGTTGTTGATGCTTTTTTATATAAATGAATGTTACATACGCTCCCATAAATTATCAGTATTTATTTCTTAATCGAGGACATTTGCTTTGTTTTGTGACCTGAAAGGTGATTTTTCTTCGCATATTTGTCTTCTTTTTTTTCTATTTTTTTTAAAGGTGAACATATATTAAAACAACAACATTTACAACAATAAAGAGAAAATGGTTGGACGTGCCCAGAACCATGATACAACTGCTATAAAACAAGACTTCAAAAAACAAACATAACTATCACATATCGGATACAACATACTCAAACTTTGATAAAACTGGAACCATACATCTGATGAAGCATACTTTTCCACTGATACATTCTAAGCAGTACAATACTTCCGATGTTCACCTTAATTCAACTACCATAGCCTCATGATTACATTTTATGGATAAAAGACCACCATACATCATTCAACCATCATCCACAATGATGTATATATAGAATCCCTTACCAGGCCACATCATGTAAGCTATAGCGCCTTGACTCTCTAAAGAGGGGCTATACCCAACTGACTACATTTTCTGGCCAATTACCCTCAAACCATACATACAAGCATCATCCTCACTACATATAGTTCAAAAGATAAAGAGGGTCATGCATAATCAGCCAGGGAACACTCACTCTCAATGAGAAACCAACCTAACCTCCTAGTAAGTAATATTTGCCTCAGTTAAGTTCATTCATCTGTAAAATTTCCTTCCGTCTTTGTTTTACTACAAATGTAAATGCGTATTTGAAGACTTTCAACATGTCAATCTATTGATAAGTTTCACTTTTACCACTCTGAACCATTTTACGTGATATATAACCAAAATTTATCCATTTTTAGATGTATGAAATCAAGGTGTTCCCACTAAAGTTAACCAGACATCATTTTTATAATGAGCAAATGACATAACAACTCCTTTTCATCATATCACTAGCGTGTTATTTTTTATGAGCAAAACATATCACTAGCGTGTTGCTACCGCTTTTTGCACATTAGCTTGTTAGGTAAACTGTCATGCATAAGAACACTAATCATTAGAGACAGTATGTACTAATCGTACACATGAGCATTTTTTAAGACGGTAGTTGTTTACACTATCGTATCCTTGAAGTACTAGTGACAATTTTGACTAATTTGTTCATCCATAAACGGGTCGCACTACAACAAAATTAACTTTAGCAACGGTGGTTCTAATCAGAACACAAAAATGTGTCATAAAAATTGGACTTTATGGTGACATTTTTTGAAAAGTGTGGCCAAAAAATCAGAATTTTGAGATTTAAGTGACACTTTTTGTGAAAATGTGTCATAAAAAACAAAAATGTATCCTTACATTTTATTTTATTTTATTTTTTGTCATTATAAATAAACTTTTGGGTAAACTGCAAAAATGTCACTAAAGTATCACGAAATCGCAAAAATGGGACCAAGTCATAAAAGCGTGCAAAAAAACCACTAAACGTTATGTAAAAGTGCAAAAACACCACCGAGAGCATTTTTTTGCTAACTTCCGTTAGTTTCCTCGTTAGTGGCATGTGAAATGACTAATATACCCTCTTCTTCCCCACTTTTAGAGACTTAATTTGCAATTTACCCAATTCTTTTTTTTATTTTTATTATTGGAGGCCACCACCACCACCCTCTACCACCACACAACCAACACCACCACCCTCTACCACCACCACCACCACATCACAAACACCACTACCACCACCAACCAACACCACCACTTTCTAGCACCACCACCACCACCACCCTCTACCACCCCACTGCACTTGGCCTTACAGATTATTTGATTTTCTTACTCTATATTGCAACCATGTGAATTTACAACTTTTGAACATATATATTTTTTGAATCGATCAGTTGCTTATTTGTATATTTATTGAATTAGATTGCATTATCAGTATACGAGGACTTCTAAACAATGCTATCTAGCTAGTTCTTCACTGAGAAATCCTTTTATGTATTTGTATATGTTTCCGTACGTAGAGTCTGACCAACGTTGACAGATGTTGGATCATGGATGCAAATAATATGTTAGTTGGTAGTTGATGTTGATGTAAAAAAAATGGAAGAATACAAAATCTATGGAAAACAGAGCACCAAAAACATGTTTCTTAATGATCCTTGATTCCTAATAGATTAAACAATATATTCCAAATGCATAACCAAACATAAAATATATCTCCCTAAAAAAGAAGAATTCCAATACTATTCATTTTGCACACAAGATAAACACTCTGTTACTAGTAGTTGGTTATCGATAGAGAAGTGAGTTGCAAAATTTGGTCCATTTGGTCCATTGGGTCGACCAGGATGAAAATTCAAGTGAAGCTAGCTGTTCCAGGCTCGCAACTGATGCGAATGTGGTATGGTTTCCCTATATTCGTAGTTTTTTTGTATCACACAAGATGGTCGTTTTGCATTTTCTTGGAAAGAATAAATTTGATTGCTTTTCTTTACTCAGACATGTCTAGAAACGAGGTTTATCCGCATAAAATAGGTTAGATAGGTGGTCATGTTCATACTGCAGCAACTGCAAACAATTTCAGTTCTCAAGACCCTTCAAACATAACTTATGATCACTTGTACGTATAACAAAGAAATATCATATAGAGATCAAGGTATGTGGTAAATTCATATAGATAAATGGTACTCATTTTGGTATAGTACCGGTTTCCCAAACCCGATACCGGTACCGATATACCCCTCGGTTCCGGGATCGGGACTACATACTTTGGTCGGGAAAAAATACGGTATCTCAGAAACAGTGTCGGTACGGTACCAAAATGGCACTGTGCTCATCCCTACAACTACAACCAACTGTTTTAACATTTAATTTTCAAAGCTTACAATATAAGACAATCACATATAGACATTTTGAAACATTTTTTAGAGAAAAACTGTGATGAGGTATGGTCTCCTCTGGGTACTAAGGAGGAGATAATCACAATTAGTCCTTGGTATGTCTAAGATAAATTCACTCAATGACCATCTCAGTGCTTGCTCAAGAAGCATAGCAACGGAAGCAGTGCCTGCGCAAGAAACATAACAATGGAGCAGGCCCTGCATCGGAGTTAGTACACTGACCATCAGAGCTAGTACACTGGCAACTGACATATATAGTACGATGACGTACGAGTAGCGCAGGGCCACAGACGCTTGGTCCACAAACTAACATGGAGACAACTTTGACCCCGAAGACCAAGCCTGGTGCTTATCAGCGCTTCAGGCGCTGCACCTAGAAGACAACTTAGCTTCCACAAAGGGTTTTGTCATTGAGCTAATCACAGGTAGTATAAAAGGAATCATTCACACACATGAACAGGGATCCTTTTACACACACACTCCGATACAGCCTTCTCTCCAATATACACTTACTCCTTTTTACTTGCCACTTATTATTCACTTATACCAACTACTTACTCTCATGCTGGAGTTGGTCTCGGACTAAAAACCCGAGGCGAGCTAATGGTGTTCTCTCTTATTTCTGCCTACAAGACGAAGGAACTGTCGCGGAGTCTCCTGAAGCTTAGGGCTGAAGAGCATCTACGGAAATTTGCTCAAACATTGGCGCCATCCGTGGGGCGCTTATACCAATCTATCAGAGCTTTCAGCAATGGAAGGTGGTATGAGAAGTCCTCAACCAGTGGAGGGCGAGAACTTGAACACTGGTGCTGTAGGGACTGTGAGAACTCCTCCGGGAGGACCCTCCGCTACCTCCGGGCCAGCTCAAGAAGGGCCTTCACCGGCATTTGTGAAGGAAAACATTGATGTGTTAAGAACTATGATCAAAGAACTTGATAATAAGGGGAAAGAAAAGGCAACCCCCCGCAAGCTCTCATACGAAGGATCAAGAAGTGCTGAGTCGGAGAACTCCCAAAGGAGTCCGTCAGTAGAAGGGGTTCAAGGATACTCCTCTGACGGGTCATCAAAGTCTGGGAGGAGCAGGTCACGATCTGCTAGAGGGCTCCGGAAGAGTACTCACAAGCGTAGGGCCCCTTCCAAGTCTCATCGCTCAGATAGGTCAGAGGGGCGAAGCAGGTCCAAGACAAAGAGTGTCAAGTCGAAGTCTCGTTCAGCCAGAACCTCTAGGAGAAAGTCAAGTTCAGATTCGGAGTATGATACTACGTCAGGAGATAGCTCGGAAGACTTGAGCGCGCCTTATAAGCGGCCCAAGCCTATGCCGTTCACCTCTCGTATTACTCGCTTCATGTATCACCGAAGGGCAAAGCTTCCACTGAACGTTCGAGTGTACGATGGAAACAAGGATCCGGAGGATCATCTCAGCATCTTCTCTGCTGCTGGTGAACAAGAGGAGTGGTCGATGCCTGTGTGGTGCAAAATGTTTCGTCAGACTCTTGGTGGTTCGGCAAGAAATTGGTTTGATAGCCTAGACCCAAAAAGTGTTGATGGCTTTGAGGAATTAAGCAACAAGTTTCTGGAAGAGTTTTCGCAACAAAAGAGGTATGATAAGGATCCGACAGAGATCCACGGGATCAAGCGAAGGCCGAACGAAGGACTCCAAGCATTCATGGATCACTTCAAAGCAGAGAGCTCACATATCAAGGGAGTACCTCCGGTGCTCAGGATATCGGCGTTTATGCATGGACATGGTCACCCAGAGTTAGCCAAAAAACTCAACGACAAAATTCCTAAGACAGTTGATGAGATGTGGGAGAGGGTCAGGGCCTTCATCAGAGGGGAGACGGCAGCTGATACCACAAAAGTCATCAAAGTTCCACATTGGGATAAGAAGCCCGATAGAGATGCATGGTCTAGTAGTCCAAACGGGCCTAGAAATCGAAACAATAGAAGAGAGCAAGGTCGTAGCATGGGGACGTGCGCTCCTTATGTGAAGAGACAGGGTTTCACCCCTGTAACCAAGACTCCAAAGGAGATACTGGCTATGGACAACGTGAACTTTCCTCCACCTCCTCCGTTGGTCGGTACTCCAGAAAGCAAGAACATGCATAAGTTCTGTGATTATCATCAGGATAGGGGGCACAACACCAACGACTGTTACCAGCTGAAGAAGCAGATCGAAGAAGCAGTAGCCTCTGGGAAACTGACTCATTTAGTGAAGGATATCCGACAAGGAAACCAAAAAAATAGGGGAGCTGCTAAAGGGAAGGCTAAGGTAATTAGCATGGTAAGATCTCAAGGGTACCGGAAGAGACCCTATGAGAGAGTGGAGCACTGGATGGATAATGAAATAACTTTCCCCTCCGTTCCACGATATCAGTTGGTGGATACTCCCATCATAGTTGAAGCCTTGATCGAAGGTTTCCAGGTAAGAAGAGTTTACGTTGATGGGGGCAGTTCAACAGAGATCATGTACGAGCATTGCTTTCAAAACTTTGATTATCGAATAAGATCAAGGCTGAAGGAGTCCAAGATACCATTGGTGGGATTCTCAGGAGAAGTTAGCTACCCATTAGGACTCATCGATTTGGAGGTCACCATGGGAGAATATGGCAGGACCCGAACGGTCCTGATGGAGTTCGCCGTCGTCGACAGCCCGTCTCCATATAATGTTATATAAGGAAGAACGAGGATGAGGAGTTTAGGGGCCGTGGCTTCGACCATTCATTCCATGATGAGGTTCCCCACCTCCGGTGGAATAGCCACAATCATAACTAGCAGAGAGACACTAAGGGAATGCAGGCAGATTGAGGAAGCGCAATGCTACAGTCGGAACGCTCGAGCATCTGGTTCGAACCCACGACAGACAACTTCAGGAGCAACTAGCCCAGGGAGTTCATCAGCTTCGATGGAGATACAACCTTATGAAGAGGAACCCCGCTCACGAAAACCAGGAAAGGAACCAATGCTGCCAGAAAATGGGAGAGAGACCTCACTCAGGAGACCTAGTAAGGAGCAGGCTCTTCCAGAGATTGCCAAGGGAGAGACTTCAAAGCCAGAAGAGAATATAGTGGTTAACGATAGATACCCTGAGAAACTCGTGACCATTGGTGGGAACTTGTCCACAGAATGTAAGAGGGCTTTGATACAAACCCTCAGGAGGAATGCAGAAGTGTTTGCATGGACTGCGACAGACATGACTGGCATTCCTAGAGTCATAACAGAGCATCGTTTGGACACCTACCCTCATATTGAACCAAAGGTACAGAAGAAGCGAAGTCTAGCTCCAGACAGGAGGAAAGTAGTGACAGATGAGGTCAATGAATGGCTCAAGGCAGGAATTGTGAAACGGGTAAAGTACCCTGAGTGGGTCTCCAATCCAGTGCTAGTAAAGAAGGTAGATGGGAGTTGGAGAATGTGTATAGACTTCAAAGATCTTAACAAGGCTTGTCCAAAAGACCTTTATCCATTGCCAGAGATTGACTGGAAGATAGAGTCTCTTGCAGGATTCAGATACAAGTGCTTTCTAGATGCTTACAAAGGATATCATCAGATTCAGATGGCCAAGAAGGATGAGGAGAAGACCGCCTTTCATACGGAGGAAGGAGTCTTTTGCTATACAAAAATGCCTTTTGGTTTGAAGAATGCTGGAGCAACATACCAGAAGCTTGTGGATTCCGAGTTCAAGGATCAGATCGGGGTAAACTTGGAGGCCTATGTCGATGATATGGTAATCAAAAGTCGCACAGAGCAAGATATCATCAAAGACGTTGAGGAGACTTTTGCTACCCTCCGGAAGATTAACATGAAACTCAACCCCAAGAAGTGCTCATTCGGAATGGAAGAGGGGAAGTTCCTGGGGTATGTAATTACTTCCGAAGGAATCAGAGCCAACCCTGAGAAGACAAGGGCAGTCATAGATATGCCTTCACCCAAGAACCTCAAGCAGATGCAGAGCCTAAGTGGTAAATTAGCAGCACTTAATCGCTTCTTATCTAAGTCAGCTGAGCGGTCCCTACCTTTCTTGGATACATTGAAGAAATGCACTAACAAGAAGGATTTCAAGTGGACAGAGGCTGCTGAAGCAGCGTTCCTAGAGATGAAAAAACTTGTGTCTGAACTACCGACCCTTACTACCCCGATGAAAGGTGAAACCTTAATGATGTACTTATCCGCTGTAGAGGAGGCAGTTAGTGCAGTGCTTTTTACGGAGAGAAACGGAAGACAAATGCCTATACACTACGTCAGTAGATCACTGCAGGGAGCCGAAGTAAACTATGCTCCATTGGAGAAACTCACCCTTGCATTAGTTCATGCAGCTAGAAGGTTGAGAAGATACTTTCAGGCTCATCCGATCAAGGTTATCACAGACAGACCTATCAAGCAAGTATTAAGCAGCACCGAAGCATCCGGAAGGCTAGCAAAGTGGGCAGTTGAACTAGGAGCATATGACATATCATATGTCCCAAGGGTCTCAGTGAAAGGACAAGTCCTGGCAGATTTTTTGGCAGACACTGTGGCAGAGTTACATGACGATCCCCCGGCTGAGAAAGCTCCGATGATGGAGGACATCCCGGAATCATCAAGAACAAGGGAAAACTTGACCCCAGGGCCTAGGGCCTGGAGGTTGTATACCGATGGGGCATCAAATGATAATGGTTCCAGAGCCGGACTCATTCTCATCGCTCCGGACGATGTGGAGTACTCCTACGCACTTCGTTTAAATTTTTCTAACTCAAATAATGATGTTGAATATGAAGCTTTGTTGGCAGGATTGAGAATAGCCAAAGAAATGCAAGTCACAGACATACATGCCTTTGTGGACTCTAAGTTGGTAGCTAGTCAGGTTGAGGGGTCATACGAGGCTAGGGGCGAAAAAATGAAGCAATACCGGGAAAAGGTCATAGAGCTAGCAGGTTCATTCAATAGGTTCCGGATCACCCATATCCCTAGGGCTCAGAATAAGAAGGCTGACGCCCTTAGTAAGCGGGCTGCTGTTCAATTTGATCATCTGTCTAAGGAAGTCCTGGTAGAAGTGTTGAATGGGCGCTCTGTTGAAGCAAAGGAAGTCAACATGATAGTGGAAGAGGAAGGTCCTACCTGGATGACTCCTATCCAGAACTACTTGGAGAAACGGATCCTACCCGAAGACCCGGTGGAAGCCAGAACCATTAAGGAAAAGACCGAGAACTACACCTTAGAAGATGGAGTTCTATATAAAAAGTCTTACTTGGTACCACTAATGAGGTGTGTAGGACCTCTTCAAGCTAACTACATTATCAGGGAGGTGCACATGGGCTCCTGTGGAATGCATGATGGACCAAGGCAAGTAGTGGCAAAAATCATGAATCTGGGATATTATTGGCCTAACATGCACCGAGATGCAAGAGATGTACACCCCTTCAGGAATATCACGGAGCCTAACAATATTAGCCTTCAATTTGTCAACTTCAGCCTGACTAAAACCTGAAGTGGGAACACCGTCCGTAACACATGAATCTGGATGTCTCCAGGGCATGTACTCCGGAATAGCCCTCCTATCTATCAAGAAAAACTTATGTTTCCAATCCTTTAGTCCGGTCTTAGTATCTTCCATACATATGGGTTGTGGTGCTTTACGTTTGGAAAAAGAGAACCAATGCCCAGCTTTGGATAGTGTTTGAAACACCCGAAATAAAGTAACGGTAGGCTCTATGTCCAAAGAACAGCACAAGACCTCGAAAGTAATCACCTTGTTTAAGCCTAAAGGGACTATTTGAGAAATATGAACCTTAAAATACTTAATCACATCTAGCAGGAAGGTGGAGAAGGGAATCCTAACACTTGAGGAATCAAATATCCTAGTGTATATACCTATAGCATCTTCTGGAAGTTCTGTCATCCGGAAATCCGGGTCGGGTAAACGGGGATTCAAACACAAAGGGATATCGTACTCAAGAATCATGTCTCTAAGATCGTCATACTTTAACTTAGAAGTAATATCACCCATATCCCTCTTATTAGCCATGAGAGGAAAGACGAGATGTAACGCTTACCTCAAAAGCTATGACGATCGGGTAGCGTGGGTATAGTGACCACTGACTGAGCAACACCTTCTTCGTTTGAAATCCTCTCCGAACGATACCCTCTTCCAAAAGAAATCTCCAGTTGAAATCCTGTGAGGATTCTGCACAAATGTTCAGGTACACATGTCAAAAACCAAACTTTTTTAATTTACGAAGTATGATTAGGTAGATAAAAAAGATGAGCAAAAATCAAACACATGTTTTTGATAAAGTATAAGGAGATCCTAAGAAACTTAAAATTTGAGATTGTAAGGGATCACTAGTGATGAACATGCTAAAAAAAAAAAAAAAAAAAAAAAAAAGTTTTATCGAATGTTCACACGTATTAACTCAATCTCTTACTCACTAGAATTTGGTCATCTTTATAGGACCAACTAAAATATCTATTCCTTGCTATAAACTACAACAAGTAATATCTAGTTTTTTTTTATGTCAAAATAGTTAGCAAGAATATATATGTGGCGCACCTACGCTAACTTATTTATTTAGCATAAATGAGCCACATCATTGATCTATAGTTTTCTTAAAATGGAAGCGAAGGTTGTTTGCATAAAGATACTGATCAATGGTATCATCATCCATTAATTCAAATATTCTTTTGCTAAACTTGGTCAGTCTCAATTTGACTTTCAATGCCTCAAGTCTAGACCACTTAGAAACGCAATATTTAGAATATCAAATGGAACACAATATAGATTCACTAATGGTCAACCGAGCTAGCTTTTCCATATGCTAATCTTAACAACGACAAGGAAAGTAACAATAAATCATGTTCGAGGTAACTATGTAAAAACATTACCAAGACCCCTGATGGAGATCTTGGTACGAAATCTGTACATGTGAACAGGTCCAGTCGAGACCTCCACCATAAACCTTTTTTATCAATTGTAGATAGCGCAAGCTAATCTAGCTAATGTCTACAATGATTGGGTTTTGGCCGAAGTTGCTTCATCCCAACTGGGGGATTGGCGTTACAAGCTGTAAAGTTATAAATACTATTGTGAGTGGGTACTAAAAACAATGCTTGGGTTAAACAACAAGATGTCTTTCACATGGATGTTAAACACATATAGAAATCTAACTAAACTACGATTGCAAGCCAAAAGTGAAATAGCAAAAAGGAAGTGGATACCTTCGATGGAGGTCTTCTTCAAATACCTCTGATGGAGGGCTCCTTCAAATACTTCTGATGGAGGTCGTACTCGAATACCTCCGATGGTGAACTTGGCTACTTTCGATGGAGATCTCTCGGTGACAAAGAAACCAATCAAACTCTCGCGATACCCAATATTGAAACCAATCAAACTCTGAACGCGAACAACAAATAAACCTCCGATCGAGATCTTGAGACTCGGAGACTCCCAAACACCTCAGATGGAGATCTTCCTTAAACACCTCAGATGGAGATCTTCCTCAACTAAACCCAACAATTATCTCTGATCGAGATCCACTACCAACAAAACCATGCGAGTACTCAGCTCGAGACTATCTCTTGTCAAGGGCTCTCACTAAAGACCAGTGGGCGTTAGATATTACTTTCGATGGAGACAAGTCTCCACTGCTGAACGAGAGCTCCTTCAATGGAGATCCTCTCGTGACCAAATACCCTCCAAGTAAAACCTTGAGGTAAAAGAATTACGTAGTATTACACATGTATAAGAGGAGGCGTAGGTTTAAATTGGTATGAATATTCAGAAGATTGGATTCATAAGTGGGCTTGTCAAGGAAGGCCTAGATGGGCTTGGAAATGGTTCTATGATCAAAAGCAACTTTTGGGTCTAGAAATACGAATGAGAGCTTCTCTCATTTAGTCCTAAACAAGCACACTTTTCTTTACATATATATAGAACTCCTAAAAAGAACTAAAGAAGGTGTGGGTGAAAATTTTTGAGTAAGAAAAAAGAGAAGTAAATGTAGTATTTATACTACTCAAGTAAAGCACAAGTTTTACTAGGCTTTGTGGACACGGGCTTAATAAGCCCATGACATACTCGTCCTTTGGCCCAAGTACGATATCAACTAAGCCAAGAAAGTGACGCACCAACACAACGAAACTCAGATATTTTTACTTTTTATTTTTTAAAGATCTCGGTACGATAGAAATAATTGTAAAAATACACATGAGCGTTCCCGAGAAAGTACTACCAACTTCCGAGCAAATAGCTCGAGCGACCAGACAAACTTTTTTCTTTTAAGTCTAGTACCAACTCTTTGACAATACATTGATACTAGACTGGGGGGACATGATGAGGTATGGTCTCCTCCGGGTACTAAGGAGGAGATAATCACAATTAGTCCTTGGTATGTCTAAGATAAATTCACTCAATGACCATCTCAGTGCTTGCTCAAGAAGCATAGCAACGGAAGCAGTGCCTGCGCAAGAAACATAACAATGGAGCAGGCCCTGCATTGGAGTTAGTACACTGACCATCAGAGCTAGTACACTGGCAACTGACATATATAGTACGATGACGTACGAGTAGCGCAGGGCCACAGACGCTTGGTCCACAAACTAACATGGAGACAACTTTGACCCCGAAGACCAAGCCTGGTGCTTATCAGCGCTTCAGACGCTGCACCTAGAAGACAACTTAGCTTCCACAAAGGGTTTTGTCATTGAGCTAATCACAGGTAGTATAAAAGGAATCGTTCACACACATGAACAGGGATCCTTTTACACACACACACACTCCGATACAGCCTTCTCTCCAATATACACTTACTCCTTTTTACTTGCCACTTATTATTCACTTATACCAACTACTTACTCTCACGCCGGAGTTGGTCTCGGACTAAAAATCTGAGGCGATCTAACGGTGTTCTCTCTTATTTCAGCCTACAAGACGAAGGAACTGCCGCGGAGTCTCCTGAAGCTTAGGGCTGAAGAGCATCTATGGAAATTTGCTCAAACAAACTGAAAAATATTACTCCCAAAACAGAGGTGCATTCAACTGTTTGTTCATATTATGATTCCACATGCACCATGACACCAATTTTGTATCTATTTTTCTTACAATTTAGTCAAGTGCATTTGTGTTTACTACTTTAGTTTATCTTGTAAACTAACAATTAAATAATAGTAGAACATAAGACGCCTTTGCAGACCAAATAAATTTGTGATTGACCATTTCTTGACAACAAAAAAAGGATGAAGTGCACGACAAATATTAATGTGATATGTTGTATCGTCCATCTGAATTTGTATCACCAAAACATAGGTGAGTTTATGTACCGACGAATTAACCAGTATCACGTTCATCATTGTGGCCGCCAACTCTGTTAGGAATACAAATATTCCTGTAAAAGTCTCGGTCACCTAATGATTGTAATAGCATTAAGTTAGCTCTTAGTTAGTTAGTTTATTAGTTAATTAGTATTAGATTAAGTAACACCGTGGAAGAAGGAACGGGTCTTTACCCACTGTATGCCTGATCCACAGCCCGGGAGTGGGCGTAATATTGTAACTATTAATACCCCTCTCCACATGTGGAGAGGGTTGGACCTTCATTTTCATTTTAATCTAATTTTTCTTTCTTCTTTTATCTCAAGGTTCCAAACTCTCTCTCTCTCTAGTTCTTGAATCTAACTCAAACATGGATATCATCTACCATGAATTAAGGCCACCCGAATCTAGATGTTCATATTCTACAAATGGTATCAAGAGCCAAGGTTTCATCCTAGGGCTTGACATTCTCGGATTTGTGTGCTTTGCTTCTTGTTGGTTCGAATGGTTATGGTCGAGTGGTTATGGCCTTTGGTTAATATGTTAGTTGGTTGCACTTTCATGATTTGAAGATGGTTTTGAGCTTATTTGGTGCTTGGTTGGTGTAATCTTTAAACTTTTTGTTGGTCCTATTTGAAATTCGTATGGTTTTTTTTTATGGTTCTTATTTGAGGTTAACTCATTGGTGGTACAATCTTGGTTGAGGTTATCTCAATAACAGGATATTGACAAAAACATTGACCATGACTTCTTTGTCTTGTTTCTGGTCCTGCTGTTGACTGCTTGTTGCGGTTCCATTTAAACTTGCGGTTAACTATTTTTGAGGTTAACTTCTTGCGATTAATTTTTGCGGTTAGTCCAAATGATTGCGGTTAACTTTCAAGCTGCGGTTAACTGAACATTGCGGTTACCTCTTTCATTGTGTTCTTGTCCAAACCAATCGCTGTCCAAATTTTCATCTAATCTGCGGTTACCTCGTTTTGTGGTCACCTCGTTTTGCGGTTAGCTCTGAATTGCGATTATCTCTAATTTGCGGTTACCTCATCTCAACACTATCTTGCGGTTACCTCAGTTTCAGCATTCAGCTCTTGTTTGTTATTGGAAAAGTAAAATTAAGAAAGGAAATGTAGAGATACAAGAGCAGATATACAACCTTAATTCCATAATTTACATCATAAACAACATACAAATCCAAATCTATTACAAACAAACCAGAAACAATCACAAACGATCTCAGGTGCATACTCATTTCAAAACAAGATCTATAAAAATCTTATTACACTCGTCATGGATCTGTGGTTAATTCAAAACCAATTCTTTTGATGATTCCCTTAATTGTTCCTATCCGAATATCAAAAGAAAGAGTTACAACATGAGTGATATACTCATTATCTTTCATTCGATTGCATGTCTTACAATACAAAGCACAACGAAACGAAATCAATCGTGTTGAACCTACCGTGACCCTATTAAGGATCTTGAAGCCTCCATTTAGATTTTCCTTGATTCGGTATTGTGCAGAAATAGTAGACAAAAGATCCGGTTGTGTTTATGATTGTGCTCAGATTGATTGATGATGATTATGATAAACAAATGATGAGATGAACTTGTTTGCTGTGAGCGATTGTGACTAGTCTTCATAATTATTAAAGATGGTGATGGAGGCAGTTAGATGAGTGATGGTTAAAGTAGTAATAGAGAGAGAGGTGGTGATAATATAATCTTTTGTTGGTTGGATGATGCTGCGTTCCTTTTTTTTCCAAGAAGATGATGGGGGGCGCACTGTTAATGATGTGTGAGATTAGGTTAGGTTAAAATGAGAGATTAGGGGTTAACTTGGGTATAAGTATTAACGTGTTTGGACCAGGCGTATTTTATTTTTGGTTGGGCCAAGGATAAGCTGCTAATTGGACTGTTGTGGGCTTGGTGTAGGATTTGAAATTTTTGGAAAACCAGGCTACACGCTGAGCTGCTATTTTATTACAATCTTAGGTGTGGCAAATGTGTTGGACTGAATGGTTATCGGATCCGAATGATATCAAAGTGCAGTTTGGCCTTAACTAAGTTATATCAAATGTACTTTAATACATTGTATGTACTTTGGTATAACACTTGGCAAAAGGTGTGGTATTTTGGTATTACAAACTTCACGGGGATACACACGTCACAGCTAGTATTTGGGGTATATATATATGTCGACGTGATTACAGAGTTTTTAAACTTGTCAGCATTGTGGATGCCTATGATTTGAGTGAGCCTGCAATTTAGTTTTTGCGACTTGAGTTACAGTTGACAACTTGCGATTTGATTAATTGCGGTTCGTCAAATTGCATTTTGATTTGTTACGACTTGACTGATTGCAATTTGACCAATTGCGATTTGACGTTGCGAGTTAATACTTGCGATTTGACGTATCGCAATTTGGTTGTCTGCAATTTGACTTGTTGCGATTTTTCAAACTACGACTTGACTTGCTGCAATTTGATCAAGTTGATACTTGACTTCGTTGACTTAAGTTTTGAAGATTAGTATTGCAACTCACCCTTAGATGTTCTTGTTAATTTCGCGGTTTCTCTTGATGTTTTTAGAAAATCCCGCGAAAGATTCGATAGGATGGACTTGGTTGTTGACATATTAAAACTTACGAGATCTGACTATTATCTTCGGGATAAGTTTGTGCTTCGAGAACAACAGGAATTGGGAAATTACGGTGACTTGGTTGGTGTGTTAATTCACGGGTTGGTATACTTAGTGTCACAAACATCTCGGGGTGGATTGACGCACGATGTTTGGTGACCCTTGCTCGAGTGTATTTAAGGTGATTAGACTTGGATGTTCAAGAAGTGGATATATACAATTAAGGATGGAAGGTTGGGTATATGTCACTACCTATATTTAAAGGAGTTACGTTGTTGTGCTCAATATAGGTTCTAAATCACGATTTTAATGCAAGCATAAGTCTCTAACTTGTCCTTTATCATGCTTCATCAAGAGATTGTTGTTTCTCAAGCTTCTAATGGGATTGTAGTACAAGAACTTCTCAAGAGATGGTCAGACTTAAAGACAGGAGGTGATTTGTTTAGAGACGTGCTTTAACCCTTTACTCACTCTTTAGTTAAGCACATTTCATCCAGTGGTCTAGCATATTCCGAACTACTATGAATCATTAATCTGCTAAATCATTGATGAGGAGTCCAGCAAGGTGTTACTACAAGCATGTCTTTATCACCATCTTCTCTGCAGTAGGTTTATGTGTCTCCTTCCATGTATCTGCTTTGCGCATGACAAACTCACGACTATCACAGACTTTCAGTTCTTTGGCAAAAAGGTCATTGCATGTCCTTTTTGAGGGGGAGAATTTGCGCAAGTTTCCTAGCGATTCCGTCTCCTGTAGTGTGAATCTTTGCAGTTCCGGTTTCTACACTTCAGGATTCAGTGGATCAGTCTCTAGAGGTTTGCTCACTCTTTAGCAACTATCTCTAACTTATTGGCAAGTTACTTAGTGATGAGATTGCAGTTCCGGTTTCTACACTTCAGGATTCAGTGGATCAGTCTCTAGAGGTTTGCTCACTCTTTAGCAACTATCTCTAACTTATTGGCAAGTTACTTAGTGATGAGATTCGTGTGATTGGTTAATCATTTTGCAATTAGTGAATTGTTGTAACTTAAGTCGTTTCGATTAATCAAATTGTTATCTGACGTTGTGAGTTAATCCTTACGACTTGACTAATCTCAATTTGATATATTGTAACTTGACTTGTCACGACATGACACTTAGTGCGAATTGTGACTCATCCGGTATCTCTCTCTAAGTTTAACTTGTTGAAGATATCTTCCGATTTCTTTTGTTGACTTTAGTAAAATCCCTAGAAAGAAACATTTCTCGGTTTAAGTCACATAAGTTGTAAAATCCCGTTTGAAGATATTGAGATGTCAACTGTTTCGGATGACATTCAAGCAGCTGGTTCAGACAGCTATGTTGGATTGGTCTGACTATGAGTCTTGGGCACTCCTAAGAATTTGCACATGTTTCTTCTCACTCTGATTGCTCAACCGCACAAAATGATCACGAGACGAAGCTAATTTGGTATCCCTTGCTTGAGGGTGAAGTTGGATTTCACGAAAGAGTTTACCTATTTTATCTTGAAATCGGGGATGGTTGGATGCAGGATTTCAATGATAACTTGCTCGCGCATATGATGTAAGTTGAAGGCTTGGGTTATCTAGTTTCCAGAAGTCGGGGTGGATGGTTGAAGACCTGGTTAACTATCACTTAAAGGAGTTACGTTATTGTACTCAGTGTCACACGTAGATGACGTTGTGGATAATCGCAAGAGGTGATGATTGTCTCATACTTTGTCAAGATAGTATTGAGTACTTAGAGATTTGCATGGTTCACAAATTCTCTACACCGTTCTTCCAACAACAATGCAAGCTTAGGTAACAAATTTGAGTAATTCTTCTTCATTTTCAAGATTGGTACATCTGGTTCCTTCATCATGTGGTCAAAATTGTTTGTGTTCGAGGTTGGTTAATTGAACAAAGACTTTAAAATTGTGATGTGATCTGTAACTCTCACATGATATTCTTAACCCAAACTGATGTTTGCCATAACCAAATCAGTCTTGCCACATGCAACCTGTTACTGTCTCACGGTTTCTTCTTGGTTTTGTAAAATCCCGCGAAAGAACTTATTTCTCGGTTTAAACTATAGATTTGTAAAATCCCGTGATGATGGGCTATGTGTTCTTGACCATGGTCGGGTTAAAACCATTATCAAAGTTCAGCAAAACATCACAAATGGCTAGATTGAGGCATTGAATTGACAAAATGTGACTACGGGGTTAGTTCAGTATTATTTATTTGAGGCTGAAGTGAAATTTCATGGGTGCGTGTACTTAGTATCTGAAGATATCGGGGAGGTTGGATGAAGATTCTTCGAGATCCTTGTTCGAGCTTTCAATACAACGACAAGGACTTGGATATCTAGTTATTTTTTCTTTCTCTCTATTGCAAAATAACTATCACTTTAAGGAGTCACGTTGTAGTGCTCAGTGTCACACGAAGTTGTGGATATCCAAGAGGTGAGGTACATCTTATACTTGATGGTTGGTTGGTTGAAGAGTATGGACTACTTAGGGATTCGATGTTGCACGAAGTCTCTACACCGCTCTTTGTCTCGCATTAGTACAAGTTTAAGTCACAAATTCGGGTCATATTACTTCGGTCTCAAGCTCATCATATTGGGTTTATCTCCATCAGTAGTCACGACACATATCCGACAGAATGATAATGGGGTTGGTAACGAGTTAGCAAGAGAGTAGAAGAAAAGAGAGAGATGACGTCTGTTCAATTCAGTTCAGGCCTCGCTCCTCATCGTTATGACGTCTGTACACTTCAGTGCAGGCCTCGTACTTCAACATTATGGCGTCTGCTGACAACACATCAGGCCCCGCTCATCAATGAAAAGAAAGGTGTACGATTCAGTGCACTTTATCTTCAAAAGAAGAGGAATCTTCTTATTTATGGCCATTCTCATCAACAAGTTCATGCTCTTTCCGTGCTTATTCTGTTTTCAAGTGGATCGGCGCATATTGGAGTATTCTATTATTCACTTATTCAACCAAAACTTGCATTCGACAGGCATATGCAATTTTTGAGGGGGGGAAAGGGTGAATAAACAACATGTCAGTCCTCAAGAACCGTCAAGTGGAACTTCCTACCGTTGATGGTATTCATAGTCACTAGTTCAATCATCAAAAATTGCAGTTAGCTGGCATATGCAATTTTTGAGGGGGGGAAAGGGTGAATATGAATCTACATGTTGGATGATGATTGAGAAATGGTCATACGACTCCTGAATACGTCAGTTCAGGAGTCGTGCAAACCATGGTTCTCCAACACTACATCTTCCTCTCTATTAAGGTGTTGAAGAACATGGTCATGGTATGCATGGTTCTCCAACACTACTTCTTCCTCTCTATCAAGGTGTTGAAGAACATGGTCATGGAATGCTAATCGACATAGTCTCACGGGCTGATTCAATCAGTAACAAAGGGTTTCTAGTCAATGCTTCATGTATACGTCATCAGGCTACATGTACACATAAAGATGATGATTCCGATTGAGAGAAATGTGTACACCAAGGACGCACAAAAGGTTCACGTGATCGGGCTTAATCGTGTATTCCGGTGTTGAAAAGCCGCAGAGATGATCAGTGGTTCAACTTGTCACCTTGGTATTAACGTTTCACTGTTACGTCATGGTATGATTAATCGTAACCATCAGGGGAGAGAGAATGTGTACATCAAGGACGCACAACAGGTCTACGTGATCAGGGCTTAATATCCAAGGATGGATACATTCTATAGATGATCAGTGGTTCAACTTGTTACTTTGGTGTTATACTAAAGACTGAAGAAGGTCGAGTCGTCAGTCTATTCTTTATTCTCGGATGGGTGTTATCGTCTCATGTGTGCGCTGCGGGCTGATGGGTTATATGTAAGGTTACTGGAAGGCATTTGGTGAGATGAAGATGGTTGGTATTCTGTTCCTCCATATTGGGCAATCTTGAAGTAGGTCGTGTCTACAGTCTTCTCTACATTCTCCGCTATGTGATTAGAAGACTAAAGACGGCATGTATTTGGTTATCATATGACCTCTTCATATTATGGGTGTTCGTCCAAAGTCTTCCTTCTATTGTGGGTGTTCATCAGAAAGGTTGTCAGGATTGGGGGAGAGCACTAAGTAGGGGAGAGTGATAAGTCTAAGTTAATACCTAATTAGATGTGCTCATATTGCTCTTCAGCAAGTTGATTCTCACAGGATATATTTGAGCTTATGTTGTTCCTCTCACAAGATTTCAAGTATATGGGCGTAATATGTGATGCTGATTCTGAGGTGTCAAAACCAACAAGGGGGAAGGAGACATACATCGAAACTCACAACGAGTACACGTGATGAGCTTTACACTTCTACTTAATTGAAGTTATTCCGGGAAGACAAATGTCATGACCGCAGAGGAAATCAGTGTTTTAACTCGTTCTTTTGGTATATTATTCCAACTACGTAGGGGAAGAGATGTAAGAAACAGTTTCTGATGACAAAAGATGTACACAATTGATTGTGTGTATACATCGGGTTTCTGAGCTTCATATAATGAGACTGGTTGCATCATTTCAACTACTTGGGGGGAAGTGGTCTCTGGATACTTTTTTGGTACGCATTACCTCAGCCTTCAATAGGAAGAATGTTGAGAAGAACTATTCAAGCGTGAGATGATACGTTGCTGATCTATCAAAGCTTCACAATGAGAAGGCTCAAGTTCAAACGACTATTCAGGAGCCTCGAAAGCTTTGGTGGAGAAGGTTTAAGAGATGTTGACTACTGACTTCTACAACATGCAGACCGATATCCTCTTTTCGGTATTGAGGTCAACATCTTCTTAAACTGCATAATATCCTTTGTACATATCTTATACCAATACGTATATAGAAAAATATAAAACCTACAAAAACCCATAAAAAAAAAAAAAAAAAAAAAAAAAAAAAAATCAGAAAATTAGAAAATACCAAAAATAGTTTTTTTTAGGCATGTCTTCTGGAATCGATAACATTTACGGTCCTAGAAATGTCATTCAAGAATGACACGGGTCTTTAAATGAAGTTCGAACAGAAGTTCAAATGGTTTTTCAAAACATGCCTAAATGGCTTGTAGTCATTTCAGGCTACAACCCGAACTTAAAAATATGGCTTGTAGTCATTTCAGGCTACAACCCGGACTTCAAAAATATGGCTTGCTATTACTTCAGATAGCAACCCGGTTTTCAAAAATGAGGAAAACACGTCGCCAAAAAGACGGTTGTTCCTAGCAAAGGGTGCCGTTCATCCGAGCGTGAATTACTTTATATTCAGGCACCCTCGATCTAATGTACGCTTCAGTGCATTATTTCTTGATAAAGAAGAG